>JBCNJP010006858.1:0-13184 GCA_039602395.1 Deinandra increscens subsp. villosa | reverse complement strand
CGATATCATTCTCACTACAAACAACAACAGCTTCGGTGATACGTTTGTCTCTCAGCTTGCAAAACGATTCTCGATCAAAGACTTGGGATACCCGAGTCACTTTCTTGGAGTTGAATTAATCCCTACTACTAATGGTTTGTTTCTCTCGCAGCACAGGCATATTCTTGATCTCCTTGTCACTCATAAGATGGATGGCGCCAAACCTGTAGTAACACCCCTTTGCTCCTCGCAAGTTTTGACATTGGATGATGGCACGTCTCGAATCGACCCGAAGCCGTATCGTCAACTAGTTGGATCGTTGCAATATCTTGCATTTACACGACCGGATATTGCCTTCTCTGTCAATAAGCTTGCCCAATTCATGCATTGACCCATGCAGACACATTGGCAGGCTCTCAAACGGCTCCTTCGCTACCTCAAAGGGACAGTTTATCATGGCCTATTTCTCAATAAAAAGTCTCCTCTCACTCTAACGGCCTTTTCAGACTCAGACTGGGGTGGGGTTTACACTGCTGGTCGTTCCACTACGGGCTATCTGTTGTATCTCGGTACTAACATAATCTCATGGAAATCTTCAAGGCGGAAATCCGTGTCCCGTTCGTCGACCGAAGCTGAGTATAAGGCTCTCGCCAATGCTGCATCGGAGCTTGCTTGGGCTCAAAACCTTCTGAGAGAACTTGGTATCTCCTCAAACACGCCTCCAATGCTATATTGTGACAATACTGGTGCTACATATGTTTGTGCTAATCCCGTGTACCACTCTCGGATGAAGCACGTCGCTCTTGACTATCACTTTGTTCGCGAGAAAGTCGCTGCCGGCCACTTGATAGTCTGTCATATTCACTCTGCCGATCAGTTAGCTGATGCCCTTACAAAGCCACTATCTCGCAGTCCCTTTTTGAAGCTTAGGTCCAAGATCGGTGTCTCCGATGGAGCCTCCGTCTTGCGGGGGCGTATTAGTCCAACACAATAATTGTAAATAATGTTATATATTTAGGAGATTGTCGTTTCCTATTTTTAGCATAGAAATTATTTCTTTCCTAGTTTAGTGTCTTCTCCTAGGTTATATGTATGGTTGTAATTCTCTGTATTTTGAAAATGAGAATTGTATTTGTTCATTTACTATTATTTTTTTTTATCATTTATAAACTTTTATTCAAAAAGGGGTTTCTTGATAAAACGGTGTAACGTGAGTGATAGTTACAAGTTGTTAGTAACTTAGACAATGCAAGATAGTGATTATTTATAAAAACAAGGTATTGACCTTTAAAAGAAAAAGAAACCTATTTTTGACTTAAAATTACACTATTGGACCAAACGGATCCAAGTTGGCCCATGAAGAGCCCAAACGGTATTATATAACGTTTTTATAACTTGTCAGGTTAAGTAATGCCAACCGACTCAAAGATAAAATTTGATTTCTAAAACCGACACCAAACAAGAAAATTGTATTTTTAGAGTATAATATTCAAATGTGTTATTTTTGTGTATTTAACTAACTCTTGGAAACTACATAAGTACAAATATATTAAATATATTTATTTCAATACACAACGGTAAACAAGTCAAGCTGAGTCGGGTCAACGTATCATTTGACCCGAAATCTAAAGGTGATCAACATTAGGATTACAAAATGTTCACCAACTTTTGTACATAGGAATACAGTTTATGTTTCTCGATTTTCTTAAACATATTTATATTTCGGTACACGTATACAAATCACAAACGTGTCGTCACCAAACATTTTACAATCACATGCAACCCGGGTAGTGTTGGGTGAAAGGTTATATCACCTACCTACCTATATTCACATACTGAGCCCATAGGTGTCTAAATACTGTTTTAGGATACGCTAGGTCGGCATACATTTTCCTTGCTACATACAGTTCTTCAGTCACAGTTCTGGGTGAGGTTCACGGCCCCGTTTTACTGTTTTATCTTGGGAGAGAATTACATGCATTTCAATTACATTTTCATTTGGACACAATTTACTTTTATGATACATACCGATTATCTGAGACCGTTTACATATCACATTAAGTCCCTTCACAACTGGACCGTTAATTATGTTACCAAGCGAGGTAATGATGGATAGTACTATCGGGCTTGACAAACCCTACCCGCGTTAGTCGCGCTAGCTTTGGTTGTAGGCCAAAACGGGTATATTATTGGCCTAATTTTCATGCTCATGTCAGTGATAACATGTTGCATGGGGGTATTCATTCAGTCGAGCTCGGTTCCAGTGACTCATGGTAGTGGTTATTGTATAGGCCAACACATGTCATGTAAAGTATTTATTGTGGTCCATTACAAATTGTTTACACTTACATTTACATTACAAACCTGTGAACTCACCAACATTATTGTTGACCGTTTAAGCATGTATTTCTCAGGTAACTAAACAGCAGCATACATCAACATGCATTCAGGATTCACCATGCTAGGGTGCATATTTTGGGACATTCATTATCATGTTATGTCATTTTCTGGAAAAACATTTTCATTCCACTTAGCTTCCGCAATTATTAAGACTATTTAATTGTAATCGTTTTGCAGAACCTTTTATTTAAGTATGTCTTTCAAAACTCATGTAGAGTCATTCAATATAACTTGTGTGTTGATGATCCATGAAGTCATGACCGCCGCGGGAAGGCCGCTGTGGATGGGGTGTGACATTTATTTTGTGAGGGAAGGTTTAAGAATTAAGAATTCATTGAACCGGTCTAATTTTTTTTTCTTCATATTTTATGCGTTCTTATATTTTAAGTTGGGTTTTCTTATCATGTAGCATGACCCGAACCGAACTGAACTTAAGCGGTCTAAAAAAATTTGTATATTGAGATGGACGGCCGAACCTCAAAAATTTCCGAACTCTATTAAAAAAAATTATGGTTTCGCCACTTGTTATGTATAGCTCTATACATGACCAGCAGTGTACGTAAGAAATAGCATGAATAATTAATTAAATAATAATTAGTTAAATTACATGCAGGAAGTATTGTAATTAATTAGTCCGCAGCATTCGAAGGCAAATTAAGCTCCATTTTATATCTCTCCTCAACATTCAATATCACATCGTCACCAAGTTCAAATTCCTTAAAGCAAGCAATCCTTCCGAGTTCTTCCACTTGTTCAATTACAAGATCAAGTTTGGCCACCGCCTCCACCAGCAATGCCGCAAATGCCGCAAATGGCAATGCCTCTGAGAATTCTAAGCTCGTGATTGCAATCTTGCTCAATGTGGGTCGCAAAGACCTCCTCTCGTCCTCCATCATCTGTTGCTGCTGCTTCGAAACCCGTTTTGATCTCCACTCGGATAATGCTGATGCTTCGGTTTTTACACTCGATAAATGCTGCTTCTCGGGCTTTGACTGGTAATTAGAGCCAAGAAAGAGGCGTGGCTGGGATTTGAGGGCCGTGTCAAGGTCTTGTAGTGCTTGGTGGAGGTGATCCGACAGTATTTGCGGGGAACATTGGCGACGCTCACGTATGCTATTGGCTACTTCCAATAAGGCGTTTGATACTTGGTTTGCTAGGCGTGAGCAGGGATCTTTGAACAGCAATCGAACCGATTTCGGAGTCTGCAATTATATATATATATATATATATATATATATATATATATATATATATATATATATAGGGAGAGGATCATTTGAGAACTAATTGGGTTTGAGAACTAAAAATAACTAATCTTAGCCACTAGTTTATATATATGAAAACCCCCCCATGAATTTGAATGCTCGCCCCTTGAAAATTAGTGGCCCAAATTGGTTCTCAAAAGTTCTTAAAGAAAAAGTTCTTATTTGAACCTAACCCTATATATATATATATATAGGGTTAGGTGCAAATGAGAACTTTTTATTTTGAGAACTTTTGGAACCTATAATCTCAACCACAAATTTCAGGGGGACCACTACAATTCATGGAAGGGGGCATACATGTAATAAACATGTGGCTCAATTAGTTCTTTTTATATATATTGGAATGTAAGTTACAAATTAATTAATTAGTGATCGACCAATAGATCGTAATTAAAAGTGAGTGATTAATTAATATTACCTGAATTTCAGTTTGTAAACATCCATGAAGAGCAACAACCGTGTACCCAAAATGGCGAAGAACCACACCTAATTTAACATATTGTTGCCACGGGAATGGATTACAGTGCCACGTGTGTCGTGGCTCCCAGCTCGCGTGTAATGCCTAAAAATAAATATTGAAAAAACCGTAAATTTTAAAAATATATGGATCGATCATGTGCCAATTACTTAGATTAAATGAAATCATGAAGAAATTAATTAACGACAGATCGATGTACGTATTTACGTACCAGGGTTTCGTCTGTTGACTTAGAGTCCAAAACAGCCTTGTAATTCTTATAAATCGGGTCTTCCATTGATTCATCTTTCCCGACCGCTCCACTCTCACTAAAGTATTCCTCCACACAAGCTGCGAGCAAGTAATTAATTACTAAGTAAGTAAGTAATCTAGCTTGCTAGCTATTTATTCAGAACTTAACGTTGTACACATGATTATAATTAATTGATTAACTAAATAAACATGCATGCAGGAGGCATGATATATATATATATATATAGGTAAAAAATCCGTGTAGACCCCTTATTTTTGTAAACCCCGTAGACCCCTTATAAAACTCAATAAAACTCATTAAAACTCACTAAAAATAAAACTCAGTTTTGTTAATTTAGTTTTTTTTATTTGCGATAAGCTTTTAAGAACAAAAAAAAGACAATTAAAAAAAAAAGAAAAACGAAAAACATTAAAAATTGAACATTTTAAGACAATGAGTTTTAAAAATCAATGAGTTTAAAACTCAATAAACTCAATAAAACTCAGTGTTGCGTTTAAAACTCATTATTTTAAAACTCATTGTCTTAAAATGTTCGATTTTTAATGTTTTTTGTTTTTTTTAATTTATTTATTTATTTTTTTGGTTCTTAAAAGCTTATCGTAATAAAAAAACCAAATTTACAACACTGAGTTTTATTTTTATTGAGTTTTATAGGGGTCTACGGGGTCTACAAAGTTGAAGGGGTCTACACGGAACCCTTCCCTATATATATATATATATATATATATATATATATATATATAGGGAGAGGATCATTTGAGAACCAATTTGATTTGAGAACTAAAAAGAACTAATTTGAGCCACATGTTTATTACTTGTATCCCCCTCCCATGAATTGTAGTGTTCCCCCTGAAATTTGTGGTTGAGATTTAGTTCTCAAAAGTTCTCAAAATAAAAAGTTCTCATTTGAACCTAACCCTATATATATATATATATATATATATATATATATATATATATATATATATATATATATAGGGAGAGATTCATTTGAAAACCAATTTAGTTTGAGAACTTTTGAGAACCATTCTAAGGCACTAGTTTATATATATGGAAACCCCCCCCCCCATGAATTTGAATGCTTCCCCCTGAAAATTAGTGGCTCAGAATGGTTCTCAACAGTTCTCAAAAGAAAAATTTCTCATTTGAACTTAACCCTATATATATATATATATATATATTATATATATATATATATATATAGGGTTAGGTTCAAATGAGAACTTTTTCTTTTGAGAACTTTTGAGAACCAATTTGGGCCACTAATTTTCAAGGGGAGAGCATTCAAATTCATGGGGGGGGGGGGTTCCATATATATAAATTAGTGGCTAAGATTAGTTCTTTTTAGTTCTCAAACCCAATTAGTTCTCAAATGATCCTCTCCCTATATATATATATATATATATATATATAGGGTTAGGTTCAAATGAGAACTTTTTATTTTGAGAACTTTTGAGAACTAAATCTCAACCACACATTTCAGGGGGGGGACCACTACAATTCATGGGAGGGGGGATACATGTAATAAACATGTGGCTAAAATTAGTTCTTTTTAGTTCTCAAATCAAATTGGTTCTCAAATGATCCTCTCCCTATATATATATATATATATATAGGGTTAGCTTCAAATGAGAACTTTTTGATTTGAGAACTTTTGAGAACTAAATCCCCACCACTAATTTTAGTTAGGGACCACTACAATTCATGGGAGGGGGTATATGTAAATATAGTTAGTGGCTTAAAATGGTTCTCAAAAGTTCTCTCAGTCAATTAGTTCTCAAATGATCCTCTCCCTATATATATATATATATATATATATATATAGGGAGAGGATCATTTGAGAACTAATTGGGTTTGAGAACTAAAAAGAACTAATTTTAGCCACTAGTTTATATATATGGAAAACTCCCCATGAATTTGAATGCTCCCCCCTTGAAAATTAGTGGCCCAAATTGGTTCTCAAAAGTTCTCAAAAGAAAAAGTTCTCATTTGAACCTAACCCTATATATATATATATATATATATATATATAATTCATGAGAGGGGGATACATGTAATAAACATGTGGCTCAAATTAGTTCTTTTTAGTTTTCAAATCAAATTGGTTCTCAAATGATCCTCTCCCTATATATATATATATATATATATATATATATATATATATATATATATTTATACCTTGGATTGAAGTGGCCAAGCCTTCGATTTTGGAAACGGAGAAGTTATGAAGATCTTCTCCGGACCATATCGGGAAAACAAAGAGGCTCATGAGAATGCAAACGCCCGAACCAATAGCCATAGTGTAGAGACGTTCACGAGCTATCTTCAGCACGTCTTCCACTCGATAACTTGATATGGTTATCAGATTGAATGTCAGCAGGAATATAACAACGCCATAATCATAATTTTTCTTCACCTTAGGAAAAAACCGAAGGTATGTACTCATCGCACCTGCATGTATGCAATTGCCCACAAATTTTTATTTTATTTTATTTTAAATTCTCATAAAAATTATCTCTATTGATTAATTACTACGAGACAAAATGTTATAAGTGCGTACGGATTACTAAAATCTAATAGTCTAGAATATTATTAGTATTTAATTTGTCATTTGTCTATGGGCATTTGCCTCAATGGACACCACTCTTACCTGTGTACCAAAGGTCAGAGGTTCGAGTGCTGAGAGCAGCGATTTAAGATGCAAAATTCATTTTGATGTCTGTTATTGCGGTGGCTCCCCGGGGCTCCCCCAGTTAACACGAGAGGGGTCTATGGGGGTTTTCTCCCCATCGACTAGGCCCAGTGTATCAGTCCCGATAGTTGAGGTGGGGTTTCCTCGTGAACTAGCGTTGACCTTAGATATGATTGGGTGGGTGGTTTAAAAGGCCCCCTTCAATGATCCTAAATACATTGCCGTTAAAAAAAAATTAATTTGTCATTTTTTATAGTAGCTAGGACTAGTTGATTATTGATTAGCTCATATAGTTGACTATATATAAGATATTAAACTAAACATGAGTTATGTCAAGTTATATAAGGATCATTGGGTCATCATTGTATATTATGTTTATGCGTTAAAATGTCATTATCATAAATACTTAAGGGTGTTGTCAAAATTATTTAGGGTAATTAACTGTTTGTTTCCTAATTTTGTATATACGGATCGATGTATGAAGAACAAGCTCATCAGATTTATATATATAACAAATTGAATTTCTAGGTTGTGAGAGTATTTAATATACAACATTTGGGCCAATAAACTTTTGACAGCTAAAATTTTCAGCCAAATAGCCCATTTACATATCATGAGGATGACGTACATACTGCTTAGTTAGATGGGTGAGAGATTAATTTCTCTCCCACCGCCTCTCCCTTTCTTAAAATAATTTCCATCGCCTCTCTTCTCTTCTTTATCTCTCTAAGAATCCCAGAGACTAGACTGACTTCCATGGCTGTTGCTGAATTAGGGTTGGTTACTAGAACACCCATTTTTATGCGATGTGTAGATCGGTGTTTGGGTGTTTTTGTGATGAACTCTTGGCCGACGGCGAGGTTTGCATATTTAATGCCGACTAATTTCAGGCCGCCGTTGTAGGTTCTTATCTCTTCCCTTCTTCTTTGCGTGCTTTGATCAGGCTGTATTCAACCTAATGTCATTAAATTGCAGTCATCTGTTGTAGATTAGGTATGCATCTTTTTCCTTGTTGGAAGATATAGTTTCATATTACGGCTTTAATTTTTCTTCTATTTCGGTATTTCTTGCCGATTGTTCTTGATTTGGTGTTAATATAGTTGTTTCCGAGCTTCTTATGTGATTGTGTATGTCATTTGTGGTTTATTTGTGAATGTATATTTAAATCTATATGTTTTAGATACTGTTGACTACTTTTAATTCAACTTTATTGGTTAATGTGATTGTGTTTCAGATGCTTCTTCACTTTGTGCTGATAGTTTGCTTCTGTGTCGTCTTTGCATTTGTTAATAGACTTACATTTGTTAATAGATTTGAAATCCATATACAAATTGTTCTTGGTAGATGACCATACTCCATTTACAAAGTTAGGTCATTTGGTTTTTAAGAAATTCAAAAAAGGGGTAGGGGCATTTTATTACACTTCCAATCTTTCAACAGAACAGAAATTAAATTTTCCAGTAAGAATATATTTCAAAATATCATCAAATACTCTCATTACTAAACCGAAAGGTAACATACATGACCTAAGTCGACACGCAGGGAAGGCGGGCAACAAGCTGCGCCGCCAACCCTTTTTGAATAGCAAACCCTAGCCGTATAAAAACAACATTCTTCAATCTAGAGGTTGCACTATTACCGCGCATGACTTTTTGGATCCGGTTCAACATGGTCACCGCCTCTGACTCAAGATGGCCAAATGTATCGAAGGCGAAAGGAACAAACACATGTTGGTTTTCAATGCACGCTTTCTCATGTTTGTTAACCTTTCCAGCCGCTGCCCTGGACGCCGCCTGACCCGCTGAGAAGGTGTTGGCCCTCAGACCCACAAGAGGGGAGACCCCTGTTAAATCGACACAAGCGTGTTTCCCGTTCTGCCACCCAAAAACAAGTATGTCGGCCGGCCGGAGAGTTGAACGCCCATCCAGGGGGTCAGATAGGAAGTTAACAGGAGCTTCCTTCCTGGCCGAAATCCCAGCCCGCCTGAAGATGTCAAACAAAACGTCCCGAACCACATCATGTCGATATTTAAACCCCGGGAGCTCTTTGCAATGGACGGCGTGCTCCCCGAACGAATCCAAACATGCCTTGTTGCAGACGGGGCATTTTTCATCCACAGGGAACAGGGGAACCATGAGGCGATACTTGAGGATGGCTCGGTATTCGACAGGCGACATGTGCTGCCCCAACCCGTCAATAGGGAGAGCGTGGAGGAAGTCTTGTGCATGTGGTTGTCGGAGGCATTCCCAAACGGCCTTTTTCCTGACTGTCATCTCAAAAGTTGCTTCCATCTCGAGCGTGGTTTTACCAAAGAGGGCATTCGCCAAAACGTGTTGGCTTTTGGTGGGGCGGTGTCCTTATTGGTGAAACCGCTCAGATCAAAGCCCGGTAAAATGTCATGAAGACCAGCCAGAGCATTCTCGTAGTCGGGGCTCATACCACAGCCCCCGCACTCCCGTAGAATATGGTCTTGTAGAGTCCAAGTTTGGGCACGCGAAGCCACAAAGGCGTACGACGTCGCCTCTACCGCAGAATAAACCCCAAGACCCCCATGCCGAGTCGGCAAAGAGGCAAGTCGCCATTGCAGGTCCCCAAAGAAGGGACCCCCGCACACTACAATGTCCTCGACGGCCGTCCGTAAATCCTGATCGAAACCAACCGCAGCTGCCATCATATGAGTGGGGGGGGCAAGTTCTAAGCCCAAAGAGAAGCTTGGCGAGCCCCATGCACGAACGAAGCAGGAGGAGTTCGCATTGTGGGTCGTCAAGTGCAGGGAAGAGGCGCATAAGATCAGCAGCATTAGAGGCCCTCCTCGCAGCCAGCCCCTGAATAAACTGGTCATCCCGACTAACAGCCCCCCCAAGGAGCTTCACCCCCTTGGTGGGTCTGCTAATGTCAGCAGGGAAGAGGCCCGATCGAACTTTCTCACCATCGCAGGAAGGCCAAAAGAGTTCTGTCTTCCGAATATTAAGGTTCAATCCCAACAACGGCCCCCTCTCGTTGATAATCCCGAGGGCCTTAGCAACCTCCCCAGTATCGCCGATAATCGTTCCATCGTCAAGATACCACGCATGGAGCAGCATGTGACATTTGTCACGGATGTGATGCACAAGCGGGTGAAGGACGAGGGCAAACAGGAGGGGCCCCAATGGGTCACCCTGCTGAACCCCAGTAGTGGCCCATATATGATCATCCCCTAGGTATAAACGGGCAGGCTGCCCGTATAAGAAGTCAACCAAGGCGAAATGGACGGGCACCGAAGCCTGACCTCACGAAGAAGGGACGACCGATCAACCAGGTTGAAGGCATTGGAGAAATCGACTGTAAGCATAGCGAGCCCTCCATCATGATGTCGTTCCTCCACGAGGAGGTTAACGCTATGGAGAATAGCTTCAGCGCCACCCGATACCCCAACCCCAAACTGGAAATCACCAAGGTATTTAGCCATTTCTTTACAAACCCCCTGCATCGCGACCTTAGAGACCAACCGCCTCCAGATAGTGCCAACAGCAATAGGGCGAATCCCATTATCAGGCTTAAGGAGCGGCGTTAGGGGGCCGAAGCAACAAATTCTGCTAAGCCGACCGGACACCCCTCTCCAAGCCACAAGTTGACGACCGTGGTAATAGCGTCCAGGAGATCCCTAGCAGTGGCAGACCCTTCCCCGCACAAGCTGTCCATAAGGTGCTGGGCACGCAATCCATCCCTACCACACGACGTCCCTTTAGGGAAGGATTTTATACATTCAAGGACCCGCGCCCCACTCGTGACAAGCGGAGGCTCGGAAAAGGGAGCCGAGGGCAAGGACGGCGACGGGAGGTGCGGGTGCTTGGCTTCTAGAGCACGCGTGGTCTCGTCGTTGTACGGCGCCACCCCAGAAGAAGATAGCACCTTCACGGCCGCAGTGAAGTGACCGTCAGCGATTTTCCGGATGCAACGCTTGACGTTGGGCGGCACATGGTCCCCCTTTTCATCGGAAACAGCGTCGGAAGACCTCTTAGCCCCCGCCCCCCCAGGATTGTCAAGGATACCCTGAACCAACTGTTCAAAACCACCCTCACGCCCCAAAGTGGCCAACGAAGTCATGATGGACCTGCATTGCAGAGTCTTCCGGTTCACGGAGCGACAATCCTGCCGATTCTGAGGTCGGAAAACCTGCAAGGTGCACCGAGGGAGAAGAAGCAGCCTAACCCAGGCGTCATCAGAAATATAAAACAGAAGAGTAAATTTACTACTGTTTTGACCCAGTTGTAAGTTTATCTACTTTTATTTCATTTTCATCCATGAAAGACTAACCACACTTAGAGTTTGAAGAGTTTCTAACTTCTTCTTGAAGATAGTTCAAGGTACATCAAATTTACACCAAGTTGATTTTTGTTTAAATCTTTATCTGTGGTCATTTACATTACTAAATTCCATGCTTTTATTTGGTTATTTATCCATTTATCAGCGGCTTTATCATTTTAAAAGTTTTGGCATGGAAAATATATATAGAAGTGATTATCAAGCAGGCTACAGGTGGTCAATACTTGGATATCTGGAATTGCCAGTGGAGATTATATGCTATTTAATGTATATTTGCACTAGCACAGGGTGATGCAATAGAAGCAAACGTGGACATGAAAGGCAAACCATTTGAGTCGCTCATAGTGGTTAACGGTGTTACACTATCAAAGTTGTTCTCCATGCTGCCTCATTAGTAATTGGAAAAAGAGTAATGTTTGTCCCACTCCTTCAAACGAAAATTAAAGTACTACTCCAATTTTATTGCCTATGATGTACTTCACACCAGACTCGAGAAGCACTAGCTTCTGACAGGTAATATACACAAACATGTAAAATTTAGAAATTGGAACTTATTATGCTCCTGATGGTTCAGTAAAAATGTAGACTCTATTTAAAAAAACGTATTGATATGTAACAAACTCCTTTATATTGATCTATGGTTGGGTTTTAATTAAGAATAATGATTTCTAAATTTGAACTATGTTTCAGATGCTATGAATGTACCAAATTATAAAATCTTTTATATATATATATATATATATATATATATATATATAGGGCTAGGTTCAAATGAGAACTTTTTCTTTTAAGAACTTTTGAGAACTAAATCTCAACCACAAAATTCAGGGGGGACCACTACAATTCATGGGAGGGAGGGATACATGTAAATAAACTTGTGGCTCAAATTAGTTCTTTTTAGTTCTCAAATCAAAATGGTTCTCAAATGATCCTCTCCCTATATATATATATATATATATATATATATATATATATATATAGTGAAAAGTTCATTGTAGACACCCTCATAAGTGTAGACATGTAGACACTATATTTCACCATTAGATCTCTTGATCTAGTGGTTGTGATAATTTCATTTTTTCCTTTTTTTCCTTTTTCTAATTGTTCAGAGCATTTCACATGTGAAAAAGAGCTATTTCACATGTGAAAGTGTCTACAATGAACCTCACCCTATATATATATATATATATATATATATATATATATATATATATAGGGAGATGATCATTTGAGAACCAATTGGGTTTGAGAACTAAAAAGAACTAATTTGAGCCACAAGTTTATTTACATGTATCCCTCCTCCCATGAATTGTAGTGGTCCCCCCTGAAATGTGTGGTTGAGATTTAGTTCTCAAAAGTTCTCAAAACAAAATTTTCTCATTTGAACCTAACCCTATATATATATATATATATATATATATATATATATATATATATATAAGGGAGAGGATCATTTGAGAACCAATTTGATTTGAGAACTAAAAAGAACTAATTTGAGCCACAAGTTTATTTACATGTATCCTCCCTCCCATGAATTGTAGTGGTCCCCCCTGAAATTTGTGGTTGAGAGTTAGTTCTCAAAATCAACTTTGTTCTCAAATGATCCTCTTCCTATATATATATATATATATATATATATATATATATATATATATATATATATATATAGGGAGAGGATCATTTGAGAACTTTTGAGAACCATTCTTAGCCACAAGTTATATATAAGGAAATTCCCCCATGATTTTTGAATGCTTCCCCCCCTGAAAATTAGTGGCTCAGAATGGTTCTCAAAAGTTTTCAAAGAAAAAAGTT
>JBCNJP010006857.1:0-38809 GCA_039602395.1 Deinandra increscens subsp. villosa | reverse complement strand
GTGGGAGCAATTTCACTATACTTGTCCTGTATGTAGATGACATTCTCTTGGCAAGTGATAGTTTAGATATGTTGCAAGAGTCAAAGCGATTACTTTCTCTCAACATTGACATGAAGGATCTTGGAGAAGCTTCTTACGTTATAGGCATCGGAATACACCGAGATAGAGCCAAAGGGATCTTAGGCTTGTCCCAAAAGGCCTACAGTGAGCGCGTCCTTGCTCGATATAACATGCAACACAGTTCCCCTTCTAAAGCTCTTGTAGTTAAAGGAGATGTCTTCGGCTCTTTCCAATGTCCGAAAAGAGATGAAGAAAAGGAGCGAATGAGAATGATACCTTATGCATCTATAGTTGGGAGTCTCATGTATGCTCAAGTCTGTACTCGTCCAGATATTGCTTACATTGCTGGCATGTTAGGTCGTGATCAAACCAATCCTGGCCATGATCACCGGACATCAGCTAAGAAGGTTCTTAGATATCTGAATGGGACAAGAGACTATAAACTGACCTACAGGACAAGTGATAATCTAGAAGTAGTTGGATATTCCGATTCTGATTTTTCTAAATGCAAGGATGATAAGAAATCCACTTCGTGATACATCTTTATGTTAGTAGGCGGGCCCATTTCATGGAAGAGTCATAAACAACAACTAACTTCAACATCCACTATTATGGCAGAGTACAATGTTGTTTACAACGCAACCTGTCATGGAATGTTGCTCAGAAATCTGATTATTGGACTCAAATTTGTTAATTCCATTTCTAGACCATTGAAGCTTTATTGTTATAATTCAGTTTCCGCTACTTTCTCGAACAGTAACAGCTCGACTGGCGCTGGACTATATCTCGATACAAAGTATTTGTTCGTCCGTGAACGAGTTAAGGAAAATGTTCGTTGTATTGAGTATATATGTACTAAGGATATGCTTGCGGATCCGATGACTAAGGGTCTCCCACCTAAAGTATTCGAAGAACTTGTTTCGAGGATGGGCTTTACGAAAGACCTTATCTAGCTTATTGTACTTCTTAATTTTAATATAATTTCCTCTTCGTTTGATTTTGTCTCTGAATATGTTATACATGCATTATTGACATATAGACAGTTTTATTATACATCAACATTAAGGGCTTATTTTTGTGATTGATTCTGAATTTTAGTTGAACTTTTAAATTTTGGGTTGTAGTATGATTCATGGGGGTCTTGAGTTGGATAATCAATTCTATGACTGTATTTTTCTGCTATAATTTTGGTTTAAAATTGAAATGAGTATTAAATTCTGATCAGACTTAGCTAATAACTCATTATAAATGATTGCTCGGCCAAGTGGGAGAATGTTAGACATATATTTACTTAATATATATTACATATATATCTATAATACTTTAATATACATATCAGAGAGAGTGTGTTGAAAGTTGAAGTTTTAAGAAATATACAAGTTTTTATGCATGATTTATATCTATAATACTTTAATATACATATTAGAGAGAGAGAGTGTTGAAAGTTGAATTTTTAAGAAATGTATAAGTTTTTATGCATGATTTATAAGACCTTGATGCACAATTGTTGAAATTTTAAAGGGTATAAGATTAAATGCTTGATGTACAATCATTTAAAACATACAATCCAAATCCATGTAAAATAGAAGCGCTACACGCGTGTTCTTCTCTTTCAAAACACGATGCACGCGCCATGTAAAGGAGAAGCCGGCTCATCCCTTTCAACCACCAGACGCTCCATTTCCCTATTTCTGGTAAGAATTCAGATGCCTTTCCCTCTTTTCTTCTACATCCTACCCTGATCCATGTCAATCCCCACCAAGAGGTTGAAGAAAACACAAATCTTACGGTTCATCTGGTTTGGAGCCCTAATCTGACGGTTCAAGCAATTTTTCACACGGATTCATCTATGATTTCGACGAGGATGGAGGATGGAGCCTGGGCGATTTTTATGTTGTCTATAAACTCAGTGCAAGATTCAGCTCATTTGACACATCCATATGCATCGGCTTTCAATTTATGGTAATACTATATTTGAATTCTTTCTGATCTGGTACTTTAAAGCATGAAGAGTTCCAAATTAGTAACACTCTGATGTCCATTACGTCTTTTGCGATTGAAATTATGCCTAGGGTTCTTAGTTGTTCAACAATGTTTTGAAATGTTGATGATTCATAGTGTATTGTGAAGTAAAGATGCTAGGAATCAACGTTTGTTCACTTATTGTTTGAGTTTCTGAAGATTTATTCTTATTTGGCAGTTATAACTCGAGATGGATTGTAAACTGCAATTTCTAACGCCTCAAAAGCGACCTTTTCTGTACTGGGCATGTTGTTCTATTTGCTGTATGTAAGAAATATCTGGTTTAATATGAGTTGTTTGTGGTTGTTCATTGTGCAGGTTCTGATTTGTAGCTGGGTTTGACCTTTTCTGTACTTGTACTGGGCATGTTGTTCTATTTGTTGTATGTACGAAATATTTGGTTTAATATGAGTTGTTTGTGGTTGTTCATTGTGCAGGTTCTGATTTGTAGTTGGGTTTGCTTTGCTAAAGCAACGTTTTTATCTTTACAAATATTCTATGAGGAACTTGGTTTTCCAAATGTTTTGAACAAATTTACAATAATCAACTTCTATTGCCATTGTCTTTGTTGTTTTAGGACTAAATTATTGATGGTGTTGACCCACAAGCTGACCTAATTGTGGAGGAGGTTTATCGGGTTATATTAGAGTTTAAAATTTGATTTTATATATTGAAGTTTATAAGTGGATCTTCTTTACTTGAAAGTTTGATTAATTTTACAACATTGTGGCTGGTTCAAATATTTTTTATATTATAGTTTAAAAGTTGATCTACCTTAACTTGAAAATTTAGCCGGTATGCTAATTTTATAGCCTTAGTTGAAAACAGACCAGATTTAGATCTTAAATAAACAAGATGGGTTAAACTTGCATTGAGCGGGTGAAATAATACCATAATAATAGTTTCTAAATACCATTTTGATTTTTTGCTAATCTTCCAGATTTGCAGGGATTAAAAGGTTCAAAGGAATGTGTTAGTGTTCTTAACTTGCTAATGTTTTGAAGTTGCATATGGAGAAGAACTAGAGGTGGAAATTGGATAAGAGGTTCTGTGTGGTTAACACTCAAGTGTAAGTTACGAGTTCATATGCTTAAGAACTAGGTATTTTCGTATGATTTGAACAATGTTTTGGTATGTGCACTTTTTTGTTAGAATGCATTGGAACTCATGGAAAGGGAGAGATGCTGATGTTCTTGTTTTTAATACACGGCACTGGTTTGGGTAATTGGTTTGTTATGGGTATATGGTTTTAAGTTTTAGTAATCATTCTTGGTGTCTAATTATAGTTTTTTTTTTCAACATTTGCAGGTTCAGTTAGGTGCTAAACCTTCAACTAATTCTTGTGCTTTAGGTATGCCTTCTTGCTTATATGTTTTTTCTTTATTTCTGCCCTTTGAATGAATGTTTAAGTTTGTCTTTTTTTTTATTTTATTTTATTTCAAAGCATAGCCGGTTTACAGGACTATGGTTTTTATAGTGATGCTTGATAGTAGTTACATAAACAAAATCTTAATTTTTGTATGCTTGCAGTGTTATCACCTTTGCTACGGTTGTTTCAACAGTCCTTTGTGGGTTAAGAAATGAGTATTAAACTGTTATCACTTTTAAGAGTTATATCGTACGTTCTGCCAAAATTTCCTTAGGAATTGTTATCACTTTTAGGAGTTAATTTTTTTATATGAAGATAAGAACTTTAATAATTATCACTTTTAGGAGTTAATTTTTTTATGTTTAGATAATAACTTTAATAATGAGTTCTAATAGTTCAAGATGGTTGTCATAAGCCATGTGTCAGTTGAATTTTTTTTAACTTTATGACTCTTATGTCCATCTGCCATTTTCAACGACCTGCCCTCAAGGTTTGCTTTATTTATTTATTTATTTTTTTGCAGGTTCGTGTTGAAAAAGATTGGATGCTTGATTTGGGATTTGAAGCCATTTAAGAGGTTTACCTTTGTCTAATTGGTATTTTTTTTTTTTTGACTTTTGTTATAGCCACAAATAGTTTTGTGGCCCTCTGATGTCCATCCCGAGTTAGCGGTGTTAAATGGTCCGTGATTGTGGTATGGCACGTCGAACTCGAATTCATAAATTTTGTGAGACACATACCCACCCGACCCATTGAACCAGAAACTTATATTTTTTATCTTTTTTTTTTTTGCATATCATGATGCTCATTTCTCATTTATGTTAAATTTTGCCTTTAAAAAACCCAATCAGCTTAAGGTCATAAGGTATGGCGTAGAACATTTTTTTTAAAAGAACTAATATAGTAAATGGTTAAACTGGACATGTTTGGCTAAACGTGTTCGCATGCTTCATCAAAGAGGCAAACTGATTATGGAGTAGCTTCATGATGAGAAATACGAGAAATAGCAAGAGAAGGTGTTACAAGAACACGAGGCCTAACACTTGATGCACATGGTACAGCAGAAGGAAAACTACTCTAGATTAGACCATTTGGATTTGCAGCTATGTTGGTTCAGCTAGCTGGATGTAAATTAGACCATTTGGATTTGCAAATATAGTAGTAAAAAGGTAATACTGAGTACTATTTCATTTGAACAGAGTTTTGGCTAAACCCCACCCCAAATACAAAAATGTATGTGGAAAAGAATGTTACATTGTTAACAACATAATGAAACCAAGGATGCTAATTTTGGACTATAATTTTTACTTAATGTTTCTTTAAGTTCTTTTATATGTTTTTTTAATTTAGAGAAAGAGCCTATATGGTGTGCAGATTTTGTTCACACTCACAGGTATATTTGAAAATGTTTTGTATCTTGCTTATATTAGCTTTAGTAAATTATGTGTTTTTGTTTACATTTGTGCCTATGCTTTGAGCATATGAAGCTCCTTCATTATGCTTTGAGCATATGAAGCTTTTTCATGACTGTGATCATGTTACTTGCTATGATATCAAGAATGGTTTATAGGCACGTATTTGAAATTGAAGAACTTAAGACGGTGAAGATTTCGGATGTGGCAACTGGAAGATGCAAGATTACCATGAAGCACCATATTGATAAGGTAAGATGTTTTAAGTGCTTGCAATTCTGATTAATTTAGGAATTAACTAATAAAATGACGAAACGTGCGCTCCCTCTGAGCTAGAAGGTACACAAATTTCTTCTAAAAATGGATTATTTTGGGGGTTTTAGTTGTCCTCTAAACTATTAGTATATCTTACTTAAAAGTCTTCTGGATACCCGATTTGGGCAAAGTGAAAGAAATACTTTTAGTGGTGCTTTTAGCTTCATATTTTTTTCACTTCTCTTAGCAGTGGCACATGTGTCTAGAGAGATACATAAAAGACCTCACATGAAAAGGTTAGGTAACACAAAGGAGCCAGTAATATGAACATAATTTCATGTTTATAGGATAAGAACTTTTAAAATAGTGATGTAACAATACCATTTTGTATGAAAGTGGTCCGTAAGGGAGCGTTACCTGAACCTAAATAGCCTGCTTTTTATTAGTGAGGAGAGCTACCATGAACTTGAATCACTTCCATTTGATTCTCATATAACAATATTATCATCTTATAAATGTAAAATAATTCTATAAATAATCTAAGTATATGTATTGTATTTGCTATCTCAGGTCATCTATCAACAATGAATTTTAATGCATTCATGAATGCATCCAGTTGAACCTTCAGGTTAAATTTTTTTTGATAACCTATACGGATGCCAGCACCTGCTCCCTGATGGTTTAATGAGATCCCCTGATGTCATGATCACTGGAAAGGTAGTTGTCGTCTGTAGGAAAGGGTGGTGCAACTACCAGGGGCGGAACAAGAAATTTTTTTGAGGGGGTCTACAATTTTTTTTACGGAGACACTAGTTTTTGATGTTTCAGTTTCATATAAACGTACATAAAGAAATTTGGTCTATTACTTACTAAATAGTTTTAATTCAGGCGCACGTTGCGACACGAAATTGCGAGTAAAGAAAAAAGTAACTGATTAAAAACTCTCTACATGATTTGATAAAAAAAAATCTATACCGTAACATTGACAACGATATAATAGTAAAAAAAAATAATAGTAAATGGCTAGAAATGAAGATAAGAAAAAAAATAACGTGTGAAGAAAAATAATATGAGAAAATGTTTGTCTACTAAAAAAAGTCTATAGTTTTATATATTGTAATATCTCATTATAAAAGAATTAATGTATTTAAAAAAAAATTGGTCTATAATGAAAGTAAATAAAAAAAGAGGTGGAAAATGAAGTACCATCATTACTCACCTCATTTATAGCACTAAAATTAATAAAGAAAGTTGTGGGAAAAAAATGTTAAGGACAAGATTTGAACTTACACCCCTTAAAAATTAAACAAGGGTTCTTACCACTAGGTTAGTTGTTTGCTTTGTTTTATTTTTACAAACTAAGTATTTATTAACTCCTCTTCATAAACTTTTTTTTATAAAAAACCGTTCACATAATTTTTCACTTTACGTACGAGGTGAGGGGGTCCAAAGGGACCCCCTGGGCCTAATAAGGGTCCGCCCCTGGCAACTGCTATGAAACAAGCTGGTTTGTGTGTAATTGTGACAGAAATGAACCCAATATTTCTTTTTAATGTTGTTTGGAGCTCCTGGGTACACACTTTTGCTCAAATATCAAGCAATAATATCCTGAGGACGCTTAACTTGACAGATTATGTGCACAAATATTCTCTTTATTGTTATTTTGCTAACAATTTTGTGTGAGAGTAAAATAATCAGAAACTATTTACATCATCATATTGTGTAAAATAATCAGATGTTTCCTTTATGTTTCTTATTATGTACGCGCGACAACATCTTAAATTGGCCGATCAACTACTTATGATGAAATGAGGCTTCATTATTAGTTAATTAATTACTATGGTCAATGGTGTTATGTAGAAAGGATATGTCAATTATTCATGTTGCTTACAATATATATATATATATATATATATATATATATATATATATATATATATATATATATATATAGGGAAGAGTTCATTGTAGACCCCTTAAAAACCGTAGACCCCGTAGACCCCTTTCTAACCATCGGATCTTTAATCCCGAGTTTCCTTGGAGGAGGGTACGATCGTCACAAAGTGTTTGTTAAATGTTAAGTCGCGTCTCCTATTAATTTGAAACAGATTCTCGGAGAACGACACCACCATGATAAAAACCAAAACCACCGGAGGTCCGATCACAGACACCGGAGAACCACCGCCGCATGCATTCAGATCAAGACGCATCTTCAGACAGGAATCGATGATGAGAAATGGTAATCAAAGTCTTATTTAGATTTTTTGAACCCTAATTAAAACTCACTACACTTTTTGAGATGAGAAATAGCAAATAAACTCACGAAATCCATGGTGATTTCGAATTAGTATTCAAGCAAGATCAATTTTGTTTTATAACCGGTTTTAATTTGATGATGAAATATTGATGCGTTTAAAGCGATGAAGAGAAGATGCCTAATTTTGAGTTTAATGAATTTGACTGACGATGAGAAAATGCCTAAATAAAATTCACTGCAGTTCACTATTCCATATAAATTCGATTAATATATCTAGACTACCTAGGTTTTTTGTACTTTCTAGTTTCACGATGATGAGAAAATTCACAATTATGAGTTTACTGAAGTTGCAAACTATAACAAGTCAAATTGAATTAAAACTCATATTAGAACTCAGTTACTTAAAGCAACTGCAGTGAGTTTTAACTGTGACCCAAAACTCTTTGGTTTAAATTTATGAGTTTTAATCACTGTGAGTTTAATATTTGAAATAAGTATATTGAACTATTTATGTTGAATTAAAACTCATTAAAACTCAGTTACTTTTAAAAGCAATTTCAGTGAGTTTTAATATGAAGTATTAATGCCTGATTATGAACTAAAACTCTTTGGTAAAAGTTAATGAAATTGCTTAAGATTAAATATTGTGTTTAGGAATAGAAATTAAGATTAAATATTGTGTTTAGGAATAGAAATTATAGAATGTTGCGCAATGTTCTTATCTTTTGATTGAACTAACATTGAGTTTTAATATTGACAATGTTCTTCTCTTTTGATTGAACTCACAGTCAATTTTAATATTAGTGTTGTGACATATCCCACTTGAACATAAATATTATGCTTAGTCAACTTTTAGGTTTATACATGAGTGTGTTTATACAACTATTTGGTTAGATGCATAGTCAACTATAATGCCTATCTACTGTAAATATCATGTATGAACATAAACTTTGGTATATCAACACACACACAAAAAAAAAAAAAAAAAAATTGACACGGACTAACAGATTTGGAAGCATATATATCATATCATGCAACAGATTTGTAATATAAAACTCAGATTTGTGACTTAAGGCATATGAACACTCAAAGAGTTTTCATATGAACACTCATATGAGTTTTATAGAATAACACTCTTTGAGTTTTATGAAGACGCTTTCAATAAAATCAGTTCATAGGAACAATCTTTGGTATAAATTTTTATGACTTTAGGCATACATATATTTTTAATATTAACTCTTATAACTGAGTTTCATCTGAGCTTTTTAATACATTTATGGACTGTTTCATCTTGGTTAGTACATTGAGTTTTATACTATTTCATATGAAAACTTGGTTGTTTTCTAGAAAGTGATTCTATTTGATCATGTTTGTAGGAACTAGAAGGAGTGCGAGAATTGCTTTAAACACACCTTTTAAGTTCACAGATGAAGTTAAAACCCCAATCAAAATAGATTGTGATGATGAAGAATTACAAGGTTGGTGATGTTTAAACTTTTAGTTCATAAGAATTACAAGGATAGTAATAATAAAACTCAGTGAGTTCTAACTGAGTTTTCAGTGAGTTTTATACAGAAATTAACAGTGACTTTTAAAACTCATTGAGTTCTAACTGAGTTTTCAGTGAGTTTTATACATAAATTAACAGTGACTTTTAAAACTCAGTGAGTTTCAACTGAGTTTTCGATTGGAAAGTTTTTTCTGTAGTGAGTTTTAACTGCGTTTTTAGTGAGTTTTATATAGAAATTAACAGTGAGTTTTATACGGAAATTAACAGTGAGTTTTTTGTGAGTTTTATACAGAAATTAACACATAACTGAGTTTTTAGTGAGTTTTCAAAATAATAAAACTCAGTGAGTTTTATACAGAAATTAACAGTGAGTTTTAACTGAGTTTTCGAGTGGATTTTTTTTTTTAGTGAGTTTTAACTGAGTTTTGAAAGAGTTTTATACAGAAATTAAAAGTGAGTTTTTTGTGAGTTTTATACAAAAGTTGACCCATAACGGAGTTTTTAGTGAGTTTTCATGTAAAAAAAATGGTTATAGTTTAAAATTCACAATGTTTTTAAAACTCATTAAGTTTTATTAAGTTTTATAGTCAGTGAGCTTTTTACTTAGTATTTTTTATACTCACTAGAACTTGGTACTCAGTGAGCTCTATTGATTTTGTAACTTAGTGAGTTTTATTTATAACTTGTTGAGTTTTATAACTCACTGAAAACTCAGTTAAAACTCTTTCTCTTGGGATTGAAAACTCACTAAGGATTCAAAACTCACAATTTGTATAAAAGTCACTAAGGGTTTAAAAATTTAGTTCTAATGAGTTAAAATTCAGTGAGTTTTAACAAGATATATGGTTGTTCATCATTAGTAGTGAATTTTAATTTAAATCAATATCGAGTTTAATTAACTTAGTTTAATTTGAACGATGATGACTTTATAATCAGTTAAAACTCACTGAGTGTAATAATCAGTGAGCTTTATACTTAGTGAGTTTTATAATTAGTGTTTCTTTTAAACTCACTAGAACTTGGTACTTAGTGAGCTCTATTGATCAAGTTCCCAACTTCAATTTGGGAATCGGTTACACCTTTTATTTTTTTTTGGAGCCCTAATTGATTGATTAATGTTTTGGTGGCGGTGCAGGGTAAAAAAGCGAATGGACTATGGTGGTGATGGATTGGAGTGAGATTCCGGTGGAGCTTTTGGTGCGAATTGTCTGTTTGTTGGATGATCGGACGATTATAGTTGCTGCTGGTGTTTGTGGTGGATGGAGAGATGCTATTCGCTGGGGAGTTACTCGTATCTCATTTTCTTGGTATATATATATATATGATAATTTCAGTTCCTGTAGTATATTTTGTTTTCATCTGTTAATTCTCCATTTCGTCTGATTCTAGGGCTTTGTTTGTGTATAAGCTTCAATTCACCAACAGTTATTGTAAGATTCGTTGTTTTGGAACTCAATAGCAGAATTTGAACATTCATTATCAGTTAATTTTATATGGATTTGATTGATTTTTATTAGATTTGTTGTTTTGGAACTCAATAGTAGAATTTAGTTAAAACTCACTGAGTTTTTTAAACTCACTGATTATCATTATCATTATCTCCCTTCAGTTAAAACTCAGTGATTTGTAAAACTCACTGAGTTTTATTAGTGAGTTTTATATAAGTCACCAAGTTATGTTGTGAGTTATAAAATTTAGTTAAAACTCACTAAGTTTTAAAACTCACTGATTATCATTATCATTATCTCCCTTCAGTTAAAACTCAGTGATTTATAAAACTCACTGAGTTTTATTAGTGAGTTTTATATAAGTCACCAAGTTATAAAACTCAATGTTGAGTATAAAACTCAATGTTGAGTATAAACTCAATACAAAAAATAAAACTCAGTACAAAATATAAAACTCAGTACAGAATATAAAACTCAGTACAGAATATAAAACTCACTGCAACTTTTAAATGACGCTGAAAAATTACGAAAATACCCCTCCGCGTTTTTCAGCCAAAATCTCATTTAAATCCTCAAATCTAATCTTAGCCCTTGATCTAATCTAATCCAATGGTTATTTTTGGGGTCTACCGGGTCTACAAAAAACAAGGGGTCTACATTGATCTTTTACCTATATATATATACTAGGTTAGTAACCCGTGTACGACACAAGTTGAATATAGATTCATAATATTAGATAAATAAAAAATAAAAAAATAATGATCAAGAAATTTAAAAATTATGATTGATATAAAATTCTTATAATAAATTAAATAATTTAATACATTTTGTTAATTACTTTCCACAAAACCTCAAATTTTACAGATTTACACTCACACATTTTCTGAAGAACCTACTGTGAATGCTCTTAGACAAAAAGAATTACGTAAATAGGAAATACGTATTAATAAAACTTTGGGATGAGCCCGATGATTATTGAATTTAGTGAATAGATCATAAATTTTTTTAATAAAAAAATACTGAGTAGTTTATTATTCTTTATAGCGATTGTTAACTAGACTAAGATAGGATTAGAAATATCGATTTAAATTGTCGCACCACCATAATGTGCAAACTGAAGACAGATAACGCGCTATAAACCGTCACCCGCCGCAACGCAATGTAAATTGTCACCGGACCTCATCTGCACATAAACGAATACCACGATACAAATTTCCGTGCCACCATAACGGGTGAACAAATGACGAATAACACGCTATAAATTGTCGCCACCGCAACGGTCGGGCACTATGCTAGTATATATATATATATATTGTATGTATATATATATAATATAAATATATTATATGGCCTTAATCATTTTTCTTAAATGAACAATTACCTAATTAACCCTATCAGACATTTATTTGATGGACGTAATTGCCCTTCTTCATAAAATTTGGGTTTCCCCTCGGGTGTATATATATGGAGATTATAGCAGAGAGTTGAAGCTAATCACCACCTCATAATTTTCGTCCCTCTTCTCTCTACTCTCTCTAATTCGTAGGTCTCATCCTACCACCACCATCATTACAGTACACCCTAAACGGAAACCCGATCAACAACAGGAATGGGTAATCCGACTGCTGCTGATCTCAATCAGATAACCACAGGAATGGATAATCTGACTGCCTGCTACAGTTATCTTTGGCACTAGTTTTATTCTTGACTCGATTAGTGAAACAATTATAGTTTGAGACAATGGCCGAGAGCGGAAAGTTTCAGATTGAGAAGTTTGATGGGAAGGAATTTGGTTGTCAGAAAATACAAATTGAGGATTTGCTATTTTAGAAGGATTTGAACATGGTATTGGGTGAAAGACCAAAGAAGATTACACCAGCTCAGTATGATAAGTTAGATTAAACAAGCCAAGGTTGTCAATAGGTTGTTATTGTCAAAGGATATTTCTTTCAACATTATGAAGAAAATCACGGCGAAGGCATCATGGATGCGTTGTCTAATAGGTACGAGAAGCCTTGACAGCTAACAAAGTTTACCTAATTCGAGAGCTGATTAATACGAGAAAGCAAGAAGGGGTTTTAGTTACAAGTCACACCAACAATAAAGAATTCTATTTTGTCCAAACTTGTGTCAGTGGGCATAAAACTCGAGGATGATGTTCAAGCTTTGCAACTGTTATCATCATTGGCTGACAGTTGCTCCGGAACCGTTACAACAATTACTAGTAAGGATGAACAAAAAACCAAAAAAACCAAACTGGAGCCGAGAAACTGCAAAAATCAAACTGAAAAAACCGAACCGAAGTAATAACCGAAAAAAAATCGAACCGGAAAAACAGAACCAAAACTTTGTTGGAAACAAGGTGTCCTGACCCGACGAATTAACGAACCCGACCGATATTGACCCGTAAGAGTTACACCCGGGGCAATGGATAATAAACTGATTACTATTTTAATTAGTTAATTGAACTGATTGGCAAATAAATAAATACTGATTTATTTATTTATTACGATGACATATTTAATCGGCTCGCGATTAAATGGACGGATGAGTTAAACTGTTAATGGGTTAACAGTCTAACCCATTGGTGGGCCATGGAGAATTCGCAGAAGGCCATGGTGGGCCCATGGTCTGCGAAATTCTCCTATAGGGTGGGGAGGAGTGGAGAACAAAAAAAAAGGTTTTCGAAACCCTGGTCTCCTCCTCCTCTCTCTCTCTCTCTGCGTGGCATACCAGGGAAGAAAAACCCTAAGCCGTCGCCGCCTTTAATCTCCGGTGACACCACCACTGCAATTCCGATGGATCAACGATTCGCAAGCATCATCCAACGACTCGATCAGGAAGCAGCCGCCGCCCGAGCCGAGGCAGCGAGCCGAGCCGAAGCCGCAGCCGCCGCCGCCGCAGCCGAAGCCGCAGCCGAGGCCGCAGCCGCCACCGCCGCCACATCCGCCGGCGCTTCGCCGGTCGATCGCCGCCCGGTGGTTCTCGCGTTGCCGGCGCAACCGAGACCACCTCGTCCCGTGCCGTCCTCGTGGCCCGCACCGCTTTATCATCCGGTCACCGCCACCTCGTCGCCGCCGGTTTCCGGTGACGAGATAATCGTAGGATCGGTCCCCGTGGCGATCCCGTCGGAAAGAATTTTGTCACCGCCACCGATGGTGAAGTTACCACCACCGCCGCCACTACCTTCGCCGCCTCCGATGGCCGCCGGAGTTTCAGTCGCAGATCTGACCCGCAGATTCGAGTCAGAAGTTTCAGTTCACCCTAGTGCGAGTCCATTGAACTCGGGTGTCTCGAACGGTTGTTCGGAACCCGCTAAGGTATATCTAATTTATTAGATATTTAATTTATTTATGTATTTATTTATTTATTTAAATAAATATATTTTCTGTGTTTGTCGTGCCGGTGATTGATCCTGTTACAGTTGCGTCCGCGTTTTAATTCGTTTCCGCTGCTAAAATTAATTTAGAATTAATTTTATTATTAGATCGGTTTTAATAAAATTAAAATCGGTAACCCGGATCCCACTGTATATCTCAACAGTGGTATCAGAGCCATTATCACCGCGCGCAAACCAGAACCGATCTTTCCGCGACCGGTAGTTCGCAATTTCGACTTAAATCCAAATTGCGAATTGGAATTAATTTATTTATTTATTTTAATTCTATATATTTTATTGTGTGTTACGGCCGACCCCTCTATATTTTGTGATCATATTTGAATATGTGTGTTGGCGTGTTTTGTCTTTCTCTGTTTGGCCCAAGTTGTTGGCCCAATTGATTGTATTTCGTTTTGGTTTATTGGACCCGAATTTTGGGTTTCAAAGTTGTACAAATTAGAGCTAGTTTACTAGAAGTAGTTTTAGTAATTGTAAATTTGTATGTAACCAAATGTCGAAGACTGGACACACGCCAGAGGGATGTCGAAGCAAGTGGGAGCTGAACAGGATTCCAGATCGCACAGAGTTGCCATCTCGATCGTTCACCATTTTTAATTTAATTTATTTTGAATTTGTCCCCTATGATCTCGCTTGTATGGCTCGAGCGAAATCAAGACCTTATGCCGTTTAACACACAATATGCCATTCGCGACAACTTAGTAATTTAATTAGGTTAAATTAATTTACTTGTCCCGAGTGGTGATAGGGTTTTATCGTTCGTGTCTGACGGTAATTAAATATTAAAAGTAATTAATATCCCTATTTGGTAATTCATAAAACTGATAGTTCGTGCCATCCTATCTCAAGTCGAACTTGGAACGTATTTACCGGAGCATCAGTGTTGGAGTATTTCAACACCGCACTTGGTGCCGAGGGTACCTTCTAAGGTGAGGACATTGGAGTATTTCAACACCGTGTCATCACAATCGACCATTTAGGATTACTATCGCTTTAGACGTACATGTTCGTGGTGTTGGAGTATTTCAACACCGCGCCACGGATGTGTATTGCTAGAGTGGGCACGGATGAGGCTAAACGTACCGCAAAATACAATTGTATGTATATAGCGGCCTCATACCGAGAATTGTGACTTGAGTCTCACAATTGACAACCGTTGTCAGTTTGTTTACACGGCCTTGCTCCTGAGGCTCATTTGGCGGTCTCAAGTAATGTCGTCTAAACGAATTCTCATTTTCTTAAAAATAAACTTTACCAACTTATTTTAAAGAAAAAAAATAAACATCGAAAATACTGATTAAATTTACTTTGCTTATTTTCAGAAGGCTAAAGAAAACTCACCTCCATTAAGTTCAATGGTACAACTCGACCCCTTCACTGAGTCTGGCTTTCTCGCATGGCAGACAACCCTGAGGAACCTTTTAAGGCTCTTCGGGAAACTCTATGTCATTGACCGACCGATCGCGAGTATTCCATCTTACTTGCTAAATGAGAACTCGCGGTCTGAGCTCCAAAAGCACACTGACGATGATAAGGACGTCACTGACCTGATGTTGTCTAGCATGAATCAGGATTATCGGTACAATTTCATGGGGATGTCTGCTTATGACATCATTCGTAAACTCAAGGATTTATTTGAATTGAGTCAGAGGACTGAGCGAGCTGATGCATTTTCACAATTTGTGAACTGCTCTATGGCTAACGACTCCTCTCCATACGATCATGTCATGCTGATGAAAGCGTATCGTGACAGACTGATCGACCTTGGCTACTCCATCTCTGACGGGATGGCTCTTGATGTAGTACTCAGATCTTTGCCAGAACATTATCGTATTCTTGCGATTAATTGTTCGGCTCAGTCGATCGAGGAGGTTATTCCGTTGATACCCAACGTGAAGATCAGGACCACGCCGGACGTGCTCAGAGTTACGAATACAAAGATCTCCAAAGCCAAGAAGGTTAAAGAGGGCAAAGGCAAGAAACCACAGGTACAGCCTCCTGAGGAGCGCCTGTGCTATGAGTGCAACAAAATGGGACACTGGCGTCGCAACTGTCACGTTTATCTTGCAAAGCTGAAGATGACCAAGAACCCTAATAAGGGTTGCTCATCAGGTATTTCAATAAATGTTATTGAACTTTTCACTGTTTCCTCCAATTCATGGGTATTTGATACTGGATGTGGTTATCACATTGTTAATGTTTTGCAGGAACCTGAGAAGTGGAAGAAGACAGAACGAGGCCGCATGGACCTCATCGTTGGTGACGGGAAGAAGGTCCCAGTACTTGCTACTGGAACATTTTCTTTTTCATGTTCTTCAGGCCTTGTAGTTAATTTGATTAACTGTTTATATGCACCTGGTTTATCCAGAAACATTATTTCTGTCTCTTCATTGTTTGAACAAGGATTTCGGTATAAATTTGATGGAAATGTGATTTCTGCTTACCTTAATAATATCTTTTATTTCGAGGCTAAACCTCGACATGGTATATATGAGATAGATGTTCAAACAAACGACCAGCTCTATCATGTTTCTAAAAGAAACAAGACTGATAGTAACGAATCCTCGTTATGGCACCATAGACTTGGTCACATAAGTAAGGCCCGCATCAAGAAGTTGCAAACTGTTGGCATTCTCGAATCCCAAGATGCAGATTCCTTTGATGAGTGCGAGTCATGCTTATCTGGTAAATTAACCAAGTCACCCTTCACCCACACAGGTGAACGGGCCCAAGGATTGTTAGGCGTTATTCACACCGATGTGTGTGGACCCTTTCGAACCGAGATGAGAAATCGTGAACGATACTTCGTGACTTTCATCGATGACTACAGCAGATATGCCTATGTCTATCTGATGAAACACAAACATGAAACTTTTGAAAAGTTCAAAGAGTTTCAAAACGAAGTACAAAATCAGTTAAATCGAACTATTAAAATACTTCGATCCGATAGAGGTGGAGAATACCTAAGCGCTGAATTCCTGAATCATCTGAAGGAATGTGGAATCGTTTCACAACCTACTCCACCTGGCACACCCCAGTTAAATGGCGTTAGTGAAAGGAGGAATCGAACTTTGCTAAACATGGTTCGATCGATGATGTGCAGGACCACCTTGCCACATTCCTTTTGGGGATATGCCATCTTGACCGCTGCTCGCCTAATTAATCTGGCACCGACCAAGAAAGTAGGGAAGACCCCATATGAGATATGGCATGGTTCTCTTCCCAAACTTTCATACCTCAGGGTATGGGGATGTGATGCTTATGTCAGCAGTGATTCTGATAATAAGCTCGATCCCCGAGGCGAAAAGGTAACTTTCGTTGGATACTATGGTAATACCGGTTATTACTTCTACCATCCTGATGCAAACACCGTTTCCATCAAAAGGAAAGGTAAGTTCCTTGAGAAAGAATTCCTTGCTCGAGGAACAAATAGTGATCCAGTGGATCTTGAAGAAATTCGAGATACACCTAACCCTGAAACGGTTGCTGCGTCTGACCGACAAGTTGTTGTCGCACCATCAGACCCAAACACAAGCACAAGCGTTCGTAGGAGCGAAAGAATACGATATGAGCCTGATAGATACCTTGGATATCATGAGGCCTTCGATGTTCTGTTAATAGCCGATTCTAACGATGAGCCTATTAATTACAAAGCTACTATATCGGATCCGGAATCTGATAAATGGCTTGAAGCCATGAACGCTGAGATGCAATCCATGCGTGACAATCACGTCTGGGACTTGATTGAGCTACCCCCCGGTACACGGGCAGTAGGGAGCAAGTGGATCTTTAAAAGAAAAACTGACATGCATGGAAATGTGCAAACCTACAAGGCACGGCTTGTAGCGAAAGGTTTCACTCAAACTCAAGGGATTGATTATGATGAGACTTTTTCGCCCGTTGTCATGATCAAATCGATCAGGATTCTCCTTGCCATAGCCGCATACCATGACTATGAGATATGGCAAATGGACGTTAAAACCGCCTTCCTGAACGGACAACTCGAAGAAGATGTCTACATGGTTCAGCCTGATGGTTTTGTTGATCCAGAGAATCCAAACAAGGTATGCAAGCTTAGCAAGTCCATTTATGGACTCAAGCAAGCATCTCGAAGCTGGAATCTTCGTTTTGATCAAAAGGTCAAAGAGTTTGGCTTTGAACAAAACAAAGATGAGCCTTGTGTTTACAGAAAGGCGAGTGGGAGCGCCGTATCGTTCCTCGTACTGTACGTGGACGATATACTGATCATAGGGAACAACATACCCATGCTTAACGAAGTTAAGAAATGGCTTTCATCTTGTTTCGCTATGAAAAACCTTGGAGAAGCCGCTTATATTCTGGGAATTAAAATTCACAGAGATCGATCTAAGCGCCTTTTGGGACTCAGTCAAAGCACATACGTTGATAAGATCGTAGCTCGGTTCAATATGAGCAACTCCAAGAAAGGAACCGTTCCCATGACTAAGGGAACAGTCTTGGACAAATCTCAAGCACCTAAAACGGAGCGCGAGATAAGCCAAATGACATCGATCCCATTTGCCTCTGCTATTGGATCTATCATGTATGCCATGCTCTGCACACGACCGGATGTCTCGTATGCACTGAGCGTGACAAGTCGGTACCAACAGACACCAGGGCTAGCTCACTGGACGGCTGTAAAGAACATACTAAAATACTTGAGAAACACCACTGATATGTTTCTCGTATACGGGGGTGTCGATGAGGAGCTCACTGTAAGATGTTACACTGACGCTAGTTTTCAGACTGACCGAGATGACTCTCGCTCACAGTCAGGATTCGTATTCACTCTTAACGGAGGGGCTGTTTCTTGGAGAAGCTCAAAACAGCCAGTAGTAGCTGATTCTACTACTGAATCCGAATACATAGCCGCCTCAGAAGCTGCTAAAGAAGCCGTGTGGATGAAGAAATTCATATCCGATCTCGATGCTATGCCAAGCATTAGGCAGCCCATCGAGATGCTGTGCGATAACACAGGCGCTATAGCTCAAGCCAAAGAGCAACGGTCTCATAAGATGGCCAAGCACGTCCTGAGGAAGTTCCACTACATAAGAGAAGTAGTCGACAGAAATGAAATCAAGATAAGCAAAGTACACACAGATCAAAACTTAGCTGATCCCTTTACTAAGCCTATGACTCAGGAGACTCATATACGCCACAGAGAAGCGATAGGGCTTAGATTAGCTAAAGACATGTTTTGATTCAGTATTTGGATGTATGAACAATAACAGTTATCTATATTATTCTTATTCCATCTGATTTATGCAATAATGAATTATATAACTGTGTTCAATATTTGTACGTTTAATCCATGGACAATAAGTTCTTGTTCTAAATGTCCGTAGTCGATTAGTTAGTGGGAGCTATACTAAAGAAAGACTACTGTGACTGGTTGAACTTTAAAGTTGTTTAACGTTCAAACTCACGAACCTCATTGGTGAATGACGTTGGACGTAACTCGCATCATGCAACGCAAACATGGAACTCTTGCTTGCTTGATTAATGCATGCTCTAATGTATCCTTAGACCTGAGACGCATATTCGAACTCCTCTCTACTAAAGAACATTCTTTGATTGTAGCCTAACGTTGTCGCGTAACTGCCAGCCATAACGGCTACTTTTGGGAATGGCTCTGAGATTGAGTGGGAGCTGTATGCCTCAATAAGGGATTCTGTACTCTTGCTTCGGCAACAGTTAGACATAAAGGCGCCCTCGTTGGTTCCAAGTGATAAGTGTGAGGCCTCACCCAAACTTACTGTGTGTTTGTTGGATCACTTCGAATTATATCGAGAACGAAAATCGATGAATAGAATATGAGAGTCCATGTCTCATAATTCATCAATGTCTACTACAGAAAGGAACATATGATAATGAATGCACAAGTCATGAGTCTGCTTGATGGTCAATCAGATATACTTTGGCAAACGACTTAAAGTGTCAATATTAGTTGGTGTAGCTATGCATAGCTAGAGTGCCTCTGGCTGCGCTCGTTAAACTGTCACGTTCAGTCCAAGTGGGAGACTGTTGGAAACAAGGTGTCCTGACCCGACGAATTAACGAACCCGACCGATATTGACCCGTAAGAGTTACACCCGGGGCAATGGATAATAAACTGATTACTATTTTAATTAGTTAATTGAACTGATTGGCAAATAAATAAATACTGATTTATTTATTTATTACGATGACATATTTAATCGGCTCGCGATTAAATGGACGGATGAGTTAAACTGTTAATGGGTTAACAGTCTAACCCATTGGTGGGCCATGGAGAATTCGCAGAAGGCCATGGTGGGCCCATGGTCTGCGAAATTCTCCTATAGGGTGGGGAGGAGTGGAGAACTGTAGAGGCTAGATTATGAGGCTTGTAATATTAAATAAGTTGGGCTGGGCTTAGAGGGTTTCATTAGATTAGTAGGCTAGTTTTATTATGTTTAGGCTAGTTTACTATTAGATTGGGCATGGGCTTGGGTTTATGATTGGGCTTATTGGGTTTATGATTAGCCCATTAGGTTGTAAGAGGTGGTATAAATACCACCTCATGTTTATGATCAAGTAAGCTTTGGAGGTTGCCATTTACGATTTCTTCATACTCTTGGGTGTTCACGACCGGTTTCTTCAAGCTTCAAATAGTAGTTGTTCTTCATTCAAGACTTGATCTTTATCAAAGATCTAGTCTCTTCTTCTACTATTTCTCTTGAATCAAGCTTGTACGAGGATTCCGCACTCGTATTTGGCTAGATATCGTGTAGGTGGTTTGATCTCGGACCTACAATTGGTATCAGAGCCAAGAAACAAGTGTTTCGAGGTTCTCACGGTATTGGATTCAAGTTTTTGTTGGAAAAAGTTCGGGTTTTTGAAGGTTCGAAGCTGTTTGGGGAGTTCACGATCAAGCTACTGCTGTTTCTGAGTGTTTACGACATTTTTCTGGGTAGAGTTTGGTGTTTGCGACCTGCTGCTGTTGAAGATCTGCTGTGTTCTTGTGTTTACGACTTCAAGATCACGGTTTTAGGTGTTTACGATCGTGATTTCTGGGTTTGGGTTGAAGATTGCCTGTTTACGACCCGGCAAAAAGTGTTTTCGATTGTACTTGTTGGTCGTACTTGTGTTTACGATATTGCAGAATCGTAAAGGGTGTTTACGACATTTTCAAATCGGAAACAGGTGTTTACGACTCCGGTGGTCGTAATCGTAATCGTAATCTGTGTTTACGATTGTTTGAGGCGGTTAACTGTTTACGACTGTGACGTGTGATCGGAAACGGTGTTCACGATCGTAATCGCTATTTACGATCGTAATCAGGTGGTTTTGATCGGAAACCCTTCTTTTGCGGCAAAAAGTCACTATTTCACACTGTTACGGAAACGGGCGTAACTTTTGACTCGTTTGGAGTTAGAGGCTCAAATTTTAACACGACGTTCGTGACATCGAGCCCCAGATTTACCCCAGACTAACGTCCAGGGGAGCTCGTTTCGACCCCCAAATTCCACTCCGAAGGCCTCCGTTTTTCAGTTTTAAGTTTTTGACACTATTCTTTGAATAGTACTTTTGCCGATTTTGCCGTTTTTGCCGATTTTCAAGATTTTCAGAAGTTGCATACCTAAAGAAAGAAAATGAGTTCAGTGGTTGAAGAAAAGAATATATTTGAGGACGAAGATGCTGAGATATGCCCCAATCCTACTTGTGCTCGGATAATTCCTGAACTTAAAGAAATGTGTAGAAATTTTCAGTCAGAATTGTTTGAGACAAAGTGCGAGAAGAGTTCCTTTAAGGGTAGATGGCAAAAGAATGAAGAGAAGGTAAAAGCTCAGAAATTAGATATAGCAAAATATAGGAACCTTGCAACTGAGAACGCCTATCTGTATGACAACGCTAAATTAGAAATAGCTGAGCTAAGTAAGCAGATAGATGACCTGAAGCATAAGAACAATGAGATGCAGGTTAAGCTTGATATGAATCAAATGAGGAGCAAAAGAATGCTTGATGCTGGAAAGGAACTGTCACATGCTGTTGTGACTGGTCAAGTTGGGAAACACACACCTGGATTTGGATCAGAAAAGACTGATAAGGCCTTGGCTGCAAACAGCATCATACCTCCACCAGTTCCCAGAGACATTATCGGAATACTTCTTAGTGAGGATCAAGTTGTACGAACCGAGTCTGATTATAAAGAAGCTGCTCCTCCTGTTGATAGTGTCTTGGTTGGAACTACACCATTGACACAAGAAGAAATTGATAATGAAGCAAATATGACTTATGGTGAAGGGAGGGTAAAGGATATATCAGAAAATGATGCTGAGTGCCGAGAATACAACAGGTGTCATAATTCCAAGTCTGATGAAGTTGGGGTAGAGTTGAAACCATACCCTAAAATTGAAACCCCATGCTTGAAAGTTGTTGACAAAGTCAAAAGGGAAAAGGTGATCTTGACGACACGGCCTGGGGGGAAGATCTTTATGACATCTGGATCTATGTTTGACCAAGAACCAGATGTTGGGTATGACTTACCATCCTTCTCCTCCAAGTTCAAGGGATTAACTGATGGAGTGGTCGGTGAAGCTAAAGTTGAGAAGCCAAAGATCACCATCAAGCATCCAAGTGTGAAGTCAACAACTGTGGTGAAGAATGAAAAACTCAAGGGAGTGGCTGTGTCTCCCATTTCTTCAGTTGGATCATGCAGTTGCTGTTGTAATTGTAAGGATGGTGCTTCAACGTCAAAGAATCAAGGAAGCACAAAGATAGTAAAGACAGGTTCGACACAGGCTTCGACGAACCAGCAGAAAGTCAAATCTGAAGCAGCAGTCAAAGCAACGAAGCAGACACAAGGCAAACCAGCTCCATATCAGCCACCAAAGACGAATGGGTACACGTCTGACTTCTATCTAAAGAAGCAGACTTGCTTTAATTGTGGCATCGCTGGTCATATTGCTAGAAACTGCCTGTATCGCCCCTATGAACCCTATTTTCCAAAAATTCAAAAGGTTTCATCTCAGGAGTCTGTGAAGTCTAAGCCGATGATGGTGCAGAAACCTAAGGCAATGAAGACTGTTACTCCCAAGGTTAAACCCTCTGATCAACATTGGGGTGCTGCCAAAGCTGAAAGAAAAGCTTTGAATCAAAACAACAGCTTTTCAAGCTACCAAAATTTCCAAAAACAGGTGAAGAAACCATTTTTAAAACAACCAAAGCTTGAGAAGCCCAAAGTTACCCCTCCCAAGGTAACTAAAACTGTTTTGAAAAATATTTCTAAAATGCAGAAGGTTGAAATACCTAAAGTCACAACTCAAAAGGTGACTAAAACAAAAACTGTTTTGAAAAGTGAATCTAAAATGAAGAAGGTTGAAAAACCTAAGGTCACAACTCCAAAAGTGACTAAAATAAATGTTAAATCATCTGGAATTTGGAAGCCAAAAGTCAAGGCAGCTACAACCGAATCATCACAACTTCCTGATTTTTCAAAAGGAATGTTTTTAAAAGAAGTTTCATTCATTGATTCCTCAGGTGTACCCAGAAAAACAATGGCCTGGGTACCACTGGCTAACTAATCTCTCACTCTGTGCAGGAACGATCAAGGAGGATTATCACTAACTTTTTTATTTACTAATGTGTTTGTTGATAAGTGATTGTTCCAGGCACAGTTTAGGAGACGTATCTTCATGTCATGTCAAGTAATCTATAAATGGAAGGTATGTCTCATTGAGAGGTAAAAGGTAAAATTTCAGCACGAAAGGTACTGTTCTTAACTTGGTTGTGTGAATGAAGCGGCAAAGGGTGTTTTGAGTCAAACCAAATTTCCTAAAATTTTCAATTGATTGATTAAGTGGTTGACTTCAAACGGAATGAAGTGTGCATGTCATGAAACCCTATTTTCTAAAAATTTTCAAAACAATACTTTGAAAGTTAGCTTGGCCAGATGTGTGTAAAGTCATTTAATGTGTTTGTGTGTTTGTGTGTTTTATTTTGTTAAGAAAAAAAAAAAAAAAAAATGATGATGCTCACAAAATTGTGACATTAAAAATCAAAAAGCAAGGGGAAGAAATGTAAAGAAGATGAAAATGTTGACCCCTCAAAAATAGTGTGCTTTTCAATTTTTAATTGTTTCTTGTTTTTGAGAAGTTTAGGGGAAGTATAATGAATGACTGGGTTGGAGATGGCTGACACGCGTAAGGCGGAAGTGAAAGGCAAGCTCCACGGTGATATGCTCGGTAGGCTCGACCTAAACTTATGACCTCCAATGAAAGTGCAGTGAACTTAAAAGATATATATGTTTAGCTTCCCATCCTAGGTTGCATGGTTTAAAAGACCGAGTCCCGACAAAAACGGGTTGAGAGTGGTAATTATACCTAGTATTCACTCTCTCACACGCCATGTTTATGCTATCTTGACAACACCACAGACCAAAAGAAAATGAAAAAGAAAAGAGAATAAATAATCACTCAGTTGGTCTTCTTTGCGTGCTTAGCAGCCGACCTGATCACCAACTGATGGTTAATGAAATAAGTGGTAGTCATAACGGTGTTGCATGGTTCCTCAAGTTGGGGGTTTGTGAATCCTCAATAAACTCTGAGGTTGGGTAGGTTTTGCTGTGTACACTTGGGTATGGGGACAATTAAACATGACGGTAATATTGTACCATATTAAGCATGACGCATTCGGTTGGGATTAAACGGGTTTGAGTTTAAAGCGGACAAACATACCGGCAATCACCTGGACTAGTCAAGTAACTGAAGCTGAAAAGGGTTCCTCAGTCAGATTCATACGGTTTGATCCCTTGTAAACTTTCTCATGTTTGGTTTTGGTAAATATTTGTCTAATTTTATCTTTCTTGTGTGAGTTTTAAGTTCTTTGTGTTTGTCTTTCGTCTTGGCCAGGTTAATTTGAGAATTCAAAATGTGTTTTCATGGGTTTTGATGCATGACAGTATGCCCCCGACAGATCTTGACAAATTTTTAGGGGAAGGAGTATGGGATAATAAGTATTATCCGAAGGGAACTCGAGGATGATACTTATTATCTAATGGAAAAGACTTCCTCCGTCAGATCTTGACAAATTTTTAGGGGAAGGAGGGAGGATAATAAGTATTATCCGAAGGGAACTCGAGGATGATACTTATTATCTAATGAAAAGACTTCCATAATACATAGTATCCGAAGGGAACTCGAGGATAATATGTATTATCTCAGGGGAAGTCCTTAGCTGAGGGGAAGTAATCAGCTAAGGGGAAGTCTTTAGAGGTCTTTGGGTTCAGGGGAAGTTTTATAGAAAACCCGTAATCTATATTAGGGTTTTTGGTTAAAATTATGTTAATTTGAATCAACTGAACAGATGATAATTATCCTCCTAACCCAAAGACCAGTCATCACATGTCTGGTAGTGTATATTTTTTCAAATGTGTGTCAGACAGGTTGATGATAGAAAGATGTTGCTGCTGCTCAAAGTTAAAGAACCAGCCGGTCAAGACTTCCATCTGAAAAGCAAATGTTCAGGGGGAAGTTGTTGGTGTCTTTACAAGTATCCAAAAATGTCAAAAGTTTTTCAAAGAAAATGCCCACAAGTTTAGGGGAAGCTGAAGATCTCAATTCAATTCTTTGAAAAAGAAAATGATACAGAGAGCAGTCAGAGATCATGAAGATCCAAGTTCAACAATCACGTTCTTCACAGTTAGGGGTTTTCAAAATTTAACCTCTAATTGTTTTGGAGATTCAAGACAGTTACCGAAGATATAGCAAGAACCAGTTCTTTCAAAAGAAGCAAGTCAATGAGAATCCTCCTCTCATTAACTTGTTCATTTCAAGAAGTTCAAGCTGATGCTGATCAAGAGGAAGTCCCAAGTGCCCGTCATGAAACCCGTTGAAGATTTCTGCGGAAAGAATCTTCATCAACATCTTTGCCAGCCACTCAAGAAGAAGAATTTCAAAGATCGAAAACATTTAATATCACAAGCCTAGGGGAAGATTGTAGAGGCTAGATTATGAGGCTTGTAATATTAAATAAGTTGGGCTGGGCTTAGAGGGTTTCATTAGATTAGTAGGCTAGTTTTATTATGTTTAGGCTAGTTTACTATTAGATTGGGCATGGGCTTGGGTTTATGATTGGGCTTATTGGGTTTATGATTAGCCCATTAGGTTGTAAGAGGTGGTATAAATACCACCTCATGTTTATGATCAAGTAAGCTTTGGAGGTTGCCATTTACGATTTCTTCATACTCTTGGGTGTTCATGACCGGTTTCTTCAAGCTTCAAATAGTAGTTGTTCTTCATTCAAGACTTGATCTTTATCAAAGATCTAGTCTCTTCTTCTACTATTTCTCTTGAATCAAGCTTGTACGAGGATTCCGCACTCGTATTTGGCTAGATATCGTGTAGGTGGTTTGATCTCGGACCTACAAGAACAAAAAAAAAAGTTTTCGAAACCCTGGTCTCCTCCTCCTCTCTCTCTCTCTGCGTGGCATACCAGGGAAGAAAAACCCTAAGCCGTCGCCGCCCTTAATCTCCGGTGACACCACCACTGCAATTCCGATGGATCAACGATTCGCAAGCATCATCCAGCGACTCGATCAGGAAGCAGCCGCCGCCCGAGCCGAGGCAGCGAGCCGAGCCGAAGCCGCAGCCGCCGCCGCAGCCGAAGCCGTAGCCGCCGCCGCAGCCAAGGCCGCAGCCGCCACCGCCGCCACATCCGCCGGCGCTTCGCCGGTCGATCGCCGCCCGGTGGTTCTCGCGTTGCCGGCGCAACCGAGACCACCTCGTCCCGTGCCGTCCTCGTGGCCCGCACCGCTTTATCATCCGGTCACCGCCACCTCGTCGCCGCCGGTTTCCGGTGACGAGATAATCGTAGGATCGGTCCCCGTGGCGATCCCGTCGGAAAGAATTTTGTCACCGCCACCGATGGTGAAGTTACCACCACCGCCGCCACTACCTTCGCCGCCTCCGATGGCCGCCGGAGTTTCAGTCGCAGATCTGACCCGCAGATTCGAGTCAGAAGTTTCAGTTCACCCTAGCGCGAGTCCATTGAACTCGGGTGTCTCGAACGGTTGTTCGGAACCCGCTAAGGTATATCTAATTTATTAGATATTAAATTTATTTATGTATTTATTTATTTATTTAAATAAATATATTTTCTGTGTTTGTCGTGCCGGTGATTGATCCTGTTACAGTTGCGTCCGCGTTTTAATTCGTTTCCGCTGCTAAAATTAATTTAGAATTAATTTTATTACTAAATCGGTTTTAATAAAATTAAAATCGGTAACCCGGATCCCACTGTATATCTCAACAAACTTATGGTTCGGTTTTGGTTCTTGATGAAGAAAAAAAATGAACCGAACCGAATGAATAATTTATATAAGGTTTTTAGTTTATATAGATATGCAAGTGTATTTTAATTAAGTAGTTGCAGTTATTTACAATTCTTGTGTAACTCAGTTGATACTTACCTTTGCAAACCACTAAGATGCCTTAAGTTCGAGTCCCCTCTCAATCTATATTTCATTTTTAAGTTGCAACTACTCTTCTTTCCTCTCCTTACCATCGAAGACGATAAAGATTGAGGTCAAGATCTTTAGTGTTAAAAAGTTTTGAATTTAAAATCAAATTTTAATTTTGTGTGGTTACACATGTTTTTGTTTTTTTTTAATTTGATGGTTATAACGGTACTTGCTTATTACTATCATCGATTTATCTGCTAGGACTAGCCATTTAAAGTTTAAATTATTTTAATCACATATTAAGAAAAAACCAAATCCGAACCGAAACTGGAAAAAAACAAAAAAGCCGAACTGAAAAAAAACCAAAACCGAATGGTATTTTTTGTAGGAACCGAACCATTCAGTTTCCGGTTCGGTTTGAGCCAAACACCGAACCAATCTGAACAATGCTCACCCCTAGTTACTAGTTCAGCAGGACCTAAAAGGTTTACTTTGGAGGGGATTCGGGATCTTATTTTGGGTGATGACATCAGAAGGAAAAGCTCTAGTTGATCACCCAGTGAACATGTGATTGTCGTCAGTGTTTTGGTTAAAAATCACCATAATGATTTAGTGATCAAACTTTGAATGGGAGGTACTGTGCTTTATTAAGGAAAACAATTCTCTTTAAAACTTTGAAAATGTGATGTGGTTGGAGCATGCAAGTACTGGCTCACTTGATTGACCGCATAAGATATGGCGGGACGAGTGATGGTTAAATATAGCAAGGCACCAACTAATGAGCGATATTGTGTGGGACAATGAAATGGAGTTCGTTCACTTGATAAATTCTCATTTGCAGCTAGAGGTGTATGAACAGGTTTAGAGTCAAGTAATTAGGCATGTTCCAGTATATCATGAGCGTACTTTGTTTGACTAAAAAATAGACCATCTTTGGTGGAAGACACTTCAAGACCAAGAAAGTAGCTTAGCTCATCAGGTCTCTAATGGAAAATTCTTTATGTAACTTGGTGACAAAGGAATTGATTGTGTTTTCTTAGTTTCCTATCAGAATGTGATTATCAACCTAGACTATAAGATACATAATGCACGGGTAGGGGTGAGCATGGTTCGGTTCGGTTCGGTTTTGCCTAAAGCCGAACCGAAACCGAAGTTTTCGGTTCCTAAGAAAAAAAAAACCGTTCGGTTTCAGTTTTTTTTCGGTTCAGTTTTTTCGGTTTCGTTTTTTTAACTTTTTTGTAATATGTTGTCAAATAATTTTATATTTTAAATGTCTAATCTTAAAAGATAGATAAATAATAGTAAAAAACAAGTACCGCCACAATTATTGTATTACAAAAAAAAGTAGTCACATGAAGCGTGTGACCATACAAAATACGAAGTGACGTTAAATTTAAAAGTTTTTAACATTAAAGATCTTGACGTAAACTATTAAATGTTAACTTAAATATAAATTAAAGGAACAAGGGTTAGTAAAATTTTTAAAGTTAAGTGTCAACTTAAAATATAAATTAAGGTTTAAAGATTTACACTGTGCCCTCCCAAAATGTTAATTCACTTATTTGCCCTTCGGTTCGGTTCAGTTTTTCTAACGGTTCGATTTTCTATTCAGTTCGGTTCATAATAGACATGAAACCAAAACCGAACCATTATATACAGTTCGGTTTTTTCGGTTTGGTTTTTATCAGTTCGGTTTTATTGGTTTTTTTGGTTTTTTTTATTTTTTTGCTCACCCCCTGTGCAGGAGTACTCACGTTTAAATATAAACAAAGACATGGTTGCCTTGCTACAAGTAAAACCATTTTGTAATAAAAATGTACTTTACTACTCAAACTAGGCATGTGAGCCTGCTTAAGACCATATATTGCCTTGTTTAACTTACACACATGATGTGGAAAATGAGAGTCAATAAACCCTAGGGGTTGCTCCTTATAAATCGTCTCATTCAACTTTTATTGCAAAAAGGCGTTTTAACGTCTGATTGATGAAGACGCCAATTGTTGATGACAGCGAGAGAAAGAACAATATGGATTGTAGTGGCTTTAAGAACGGCACTACAAGTATGAGAATAGTCCATGCTGAGAATTTGAGTAAATCCTTGATTCACAGTGCCATTGGAAAGCTATTTTGTTCTAAAAATCCATTTTGATCCAACTATATTAGCTAGGGTTGGGCTAGGAACAAGGGTCTAAGTATTGTTTTGGTATAAGGGAGACATCTCTTCACACATCGCCGCCATCCATTTGGGGTCTTTAGAGGCAGTTATAAAAACACGTGGTTCACGAGCTGCAAAAAGAGCTAAACACACATTATGATTAGTAAGATATTTTAAGTTTGTTTGGTGTTTTGGTTTAAAAATTATAGCCTTGGCACGGGTTATCATTGGGTGACCGATGTTGTTACGAGTCTAAAAACCCACGCAGCTTTGGTCCATACCCATGATCTCCCATGCACACCCAAAGCACACGTTTTCTTTATTTGTGCTTAGTTAAGTTAGTGGGCATGTAGGTTAATTTCTCTATCGGTTGATTGTAGTTGAAAGGCTATAAAAAGCCACCTTTTGTTTATGATTAAAGATATGAATGAAATAAAAGAATTCTAAAATCCTCTCTAACTTCTATCCGATCCTCTTACTTTCTTTTGGCCAACAATCAATTGTTGGAACCACATCACGATGATGAGAGGTGGGACATCAGGAATAGAAGACTATTGAGCCGATGGTTGAGAGCTAGAAGGTTAAGTGGACGTTGGTGGGCTGTTCCGAGTAGGGCTGGATGGTGATGCGACTGGACTGGAAGGTGAAGAAGATATTGGGTTGGGTTTGGTGGGTGTTGAGGTGTTGGGCCGAAGGGTGAAGGAGTAGGCGATGTTGGGCTGGAGTTTGTAGAGCTGAGTGACGTTGGACTAGAGTTTGTATGGCAGGTGGAAGCTGGGCTAGAAGGAAATGTAATGTAAGAATACTAAGGGGCTGTTTGGTTCATCTTAATGGGGTCTTATTGCTGACCGATTAAGACATTTCAGCATATGGTGGTGTTTGTTTGGCCGCAGACAGCTTACCGAATCAGACATTTCTGTCTGTCCGAAAAAGCAAGAGATGGGAAGCTTTTTGATCCAGACAAGGTGCTGAAGGAGGGGAACAACGAACTTGTGCTCGCCCCCTAGTTTTTGGAGCTGCATTCGTGTCTGCAGGTCGTGCGGACGGGAAGACAATTTCTCCAAATTTGCACCCCCCCTGCGCGCGGGTAGATACCGGAGTAAAACACAACATAAGAACTTAATATGTCATGTAGGTTTTCATATATAAGCTAACCACGTTTTTGTTCCCACATCAATGTGGGACAAACTAATTTGAAAGAAAAAATAGACTTTTTATTCCCACACCAATATGGGACAAGGTAATGAAGGAAAATTTTGGTGTTTATGTTCCCACACCAATATGGGACAAGCTAAATGAAAGAAAAAAATGGTTTTTTTTTTGTTTTATTATACAATCATTCAGACGTCCAAACAAACAACACATTATGATTCAACACCTTATTGATTCAGCATTTCTTTACCATACAGACAGCTTATTCATTTAGCACCAAATGAATCAGACGAACCAAACAGCCCCTAACATTATTATTTAGAGGCGATTGTGTAGAAAGTATCATCGTAGGAGGGAGAAGATTTATTAGGAGAGCACATGGGGTTACTTTTGGCCAATAAAATATCATCAGTTGACCTTTGAACAATACAGTTGATTATTTGTTCATCAAGGAACTTCGTGAGATCAAGTGAGGACAATTTGTGGAAGACTTCTCACCAGAAAATGGTAGATTAATTTGTTTCATCAAATCAAGCATGTCGAGTGATGGTAAAATTTCACAGAATCCTTCCATTCCCCAGCTTAAGTGTTCTTTGGTTTCTTTCCAGCTTCTAGATCGTATGGAAGACCTGAGTAGAATTAATTACATGAACCATAGAACCAGAATCAAACCACCATGAATAGTTGGAACATTTAAATTAAAGGACTCAGTTGTCATATTTAGATGATTACCTTTCTTAGCCAGCCACTCCTTGAAACCTTTGTAGTCCTTTTTTTATGTCCAAGCTTGCGACAGAACTTACAGTAAGGTTTATTCTTGGAGTTATTAGAGATGGATGTCGTACCTTCATCCTCCTTCCGAGCCTTAGGATACTCCCTTTGTGGAAACTTGCCCTTCCTTTTGTTGTTTGAATTAGCAGTCACGAGGTAAGCAACTTCTGGTGACGTTCTTCCTCTTTCACGCACATCTTAATCAGCTCGCTCATTTTCCACTTGTCCTTCTGAGCATTATAGTTGACTTTGAAGGTTTCAAAAGACGCGGGAAGAGAGATCATAATGAAGTGAACCAGGAAAGTCTTACCGATCGGCATCTCTAAAGCCTTGAGCTTGTTGGCGATGTCGTTCATCATCATCGGGTGCTTACGAATACTGCCTTTTCTGTCATATTTGGTAGTCAGCAACTTAAGAATAAGGTTGCCAGCATGCACTTTTGAGGTTCCTTTGTAATACTCCTCCACGGACTCCAGGTAAGTTTTGGCATTGTCAGAATCTGGTATGGCCCCCCTGATGGCAATGTCAATGGATTTCTACATGATCAAAAGGCACATCTTGTTGCACCTCACCCATTTCTCATGAGCACTCTTCTGTTCAGTAGTGCTCGAACTAGTGATAGCATCAGGGGCATCTTCTATGAGTGCATGATCAAAACCTAATATGCCGAGAGACAAATTCACAGAATCCTTCCAAAGAGCAAAATTTGTTCCAGTTAAGGTTTAAACTCCGAAAGTTGAGGCTTAGAGTGGATGTGAGAGAGAATAGTAAGATACTTAGTAAAGAATGTTATAGTGATTAATTGGATATTAATAATAATAATAATAATAATAATAATAATAATAATAATAATATTAATAATAATAATAATAATAATAATAATAATAATAATAATAATAATAATAATAATAATAGTAATAAGCAAAATAAGGACCATAATTATAGAGTAAGGAAGTTGTGATAAAGTCTATTACAATCACCAAAAATTAATAGACAAATTAAGGTTCTACTTAAATTAATTAGCTTTCGCGTTAGTTACTTTTCTATCACCTAAGCATTATGAACTAGATAGGGGTATGTGCATAAAGTGATGTATCACATCAATGTTGGCCAGAAATGATATATCCACTACTACAAAAATGGCCTTTCTTGACGCTTTTTGCGCGTCAAGAAAGGGCCCAGATGACGCGCAAAAAAGCGTCAAGGAAGGTAGGGTCAAGAATCCTCTTGACGCGCAAAATGCGCGTCATCTACTTCTTGACGCGCGAACAATGACGCGCATTTTATGACGCGCAAAGCATGTCATAAAAAGCGTGTCAAGGAAGCCCCCGTCATAAATATGCTTATGACACGCATAAATGCGCGTCATGAATTTTTTAAAAAATTAAAAAAAAATAAATTTATGTAGATTCACTAATTTCCATATTAATGACAATTGACCTCATAATCAAAATAAAATACACTTGTAGCAAATAATACATTTCATATATAGAGCAAACATTACAAATGTAACATTAGTTTACATTGCACTAACAAATTTACATAACAAAACCACTTATCAATTTGGAAATTGATTTAAAGATTCTCCAACCACTATAATGAAGAATTACCTTGGGTCATCAATGCTGATGTCAAAACCATACCTGAAAATCATAGTGAACAGAAAATTCAGAACCTAAAGCACAATTGGAATTTGGAAATCACAATTATGAACATGTGGTGTTAAGTTTTGACACACAGAAAGCGTATAAAGCATACCTGTTTTGACCCATTTATCAAACCCACCACCTGTTCTTGTTGAGCGTATAAAGCATACCAGTTATCAACCAACTGCCAAAGCTACAGATAACACACATTCTTTAATCCCAGTAAACCTATCTTCCTGCACAAAAAACAAACATACAGCTTCAATTTCCCTCATAACTAACTAAATACACATAACAGCAGCATGCTAAAGTCTTCAGACTGCTGCTGTTTTGCTAAAGTCTTATACTGAGGATCTTAGAGGGACCAAGAACAGCTTTTGCTACCTGTTATGCTGTTGTTATGCTGCTGTTTTGCTGCTGTATCAAATAACATTATACTAGTGTGACTGCAGACAGAGCACACAATATATGACCTGGTTCGAATAGTTATTTCCTGTTGTAATTACCTGTAAAGCCTGCACATTCTTTTCCAGCTCAGCAATATACCGAAGCTTTTGGACCCGGGAATGTTAAGCAAATTGCCTCTATGTATTAGAAGACTATAGTGTATTAATTAGTTGTTCAAGATCTTATATTAGTTCCATAACAGCAAGAAAATATTTCTGTAATATGAGCATAAAAATGTGTATAGAGATTTTAAACTCAGGAGCAGCAGCATGTTAGTAAAACACTTACCTTGAATTCTTTCATGCCTTATGTACCTTAAACCTATATTATTTTCTTAAGATTATGCTAGAATGTATTTGTATGTTATTCAAAGACCGGGACTAATAGTATGTGTAACGCCAGTCATATATGGGTTTGTGTAAGTAACAAGATGTCGCTACCCGCGCGCTGCCGCGGTGGCTGGTAGATCATTTCTTTTAATTTACCGAACGGTGCGAGAAGCTATCTCCGTAAAGAGGGTAAGATGTCTCTATCATCTGAACATGTAGACTTCAATAAGGGATGAAACATGTGCCAAGTTGAGTTCCAGAATGTATAAAAGTTAGTGTCTTTGTGGTATTTGAACTAAAAGTTATAGCTATAATAGTGATATAAAAACAATAAGCATAACCTTCATTTTATAATATTGAACTCTACTCACAATCCATCTATATTGCTCCACTACTGCATTATTAATGTTATATAGAGAAATTTAATTCCAGTTAAAAGAAAAGATCAAGAACGAAAAGTTCAAAAACTTAGGTGATTGAACATCGGAATGAACCACGACCAATTCCAAAAAAAAAAAAAAAAAACTCCAAAATCACCAATCTTCATCACAAAACAGCATGATAGAATTACGAAGCTCTGATGAAATGGAGCAGGTGAAACCTGACAAAGAAACCCAAAAACATTTTTAACTCCGATCCATTAACATCTTGGAAGCTCCCTTTTAGATTGAATTTCCCATTCCACTGTACGAACGAAGAAGACTCCATTTTGCGATTTTGTTTATAATAATATTTGTATTTGTTGACATCTTTTTTATAAAATTAAAGGATTGAATGGCATTAACATGTTTAACTTCTTTGCATCAGACCAAAAATAAAGAATATATATAAGAATATAGACATCATGTAAAACAATCTTTAAACCACATATTCCAATTTGGAGAATTCACATACAGCTCTAACCACTTAAGATAAAGTGAAGACTTATAAAAACTCGACTGCAGACAGGCAAATTATAAAATAAATGGTAAAATCAAATAAAAAGACAACAATGAACAAAGCCACTTTCATCTAGAACAGAGCCCAACCCAGCATTTAATTTAAACTTAAAAACTAATGACCCATTATGTCTATAAGACATTCTTATACTTCAGTAAAAGATGAGAACATAGGAAGATTAAACATTTTAAACACCTAAAAGCATGGAAGTCATAATAAGGCAGCTCTACTGTGCCCAACAGTTCACCTAAGCATTCTAAAACAGGACACACAAACAGCCCAGGCAGCCTCAGATTCCGGTTTAATTCTAAAAGGAAAAACAAAATTCAAAAACAGCATTATACTCTTAAAAGAAAGCACGCAACAACCACGTAATAGATGGCAAGCAACTGACCCTTAGGAAACGCACCCCAAATAACACACAGTAAATACAAACACACAAACACTGCAAGAAAACATAAAAGGTTAAGGAAAAGAGAACATACACAACAGCAATAGAAGCAACAGGGTACACAAATGCAGCGGGCTACAACATTAACAAAACAGAATTAATAAACAACAACACCAAATATTAGATAATTGATATACAACTGAAAGGCCAAGCAGAACAGCACCCTAAAAAACTAACAAACACAATTAAAACACAACCATATCCTTAATAATGACCCGGGGCAGTTAAAGACCCAAACCATCAACCTATGACACCCAACCTAATCTTTATAACTCTCAAAAAACAACACCCCTTAATGTTAAACCCCCAGGAAACCAAACAAAAAAACAAACACACCAAACCTTCATACCGGGTTAAAAAAAACCTGAAAAGCTAACATCTCACCCCCTTCTAAGAAGAAAACATTTTTATAGTGTTCCATAAAGTGTTTTTATTATCATGCTTTAAGGCCTTTATAGAAAATCTAACCACAGTTTTTCTTTTGACCATTACAAATTCTATGATCATGAGCACACATAGGTAATCACCCTAAACACCAGCAAACAAAACCAACATAAACATAACAAATTCACCTTGAATCAGAAACAACAATTAGCAGAGATGAATTCCAAAACCTGCAAGACATAAAGGAAACGATATCAGCAGCAAATAAACGCATGTAAATTGGAAATACATTTATACAAACCATTTTACTAGCAACAACATCATAAATGATCAAAAGATCATCATCAAAATCAGTTTTGGACTTAAATCAAACTGATTATCTCTATAATGTGAATATAGTTTTCCGAGTCGAACTTATTACTTGCAAACCATTATCTTAACTCATATAAATTGTCTCCAATCCTTTATAAGTGACAACATAAACAAGAAACAAATCATTTACAAATGTAACTGCATCAGTCTATATAACAAATATATTAATAATTAAAAACGAAGTTATGTCTCAGCAGGTGAGCTTAATTTTTCATTCGACTTATATGCTAAATAATCGTGCTAAAAAAAGGTAAAACTCACTTGTAAAACAAATCAGGAACAACACTCTTAATCAAACTACTACCAAAAGATGAAGATGAAGAACAATCTGAAAACCCACACAGATGATGTGATACCTTCGTAAAGCTAAGCTTGTTTGTCGTTCTGCATAAATGAAACAAAAGGATTAACTGATATAACTACGATACACATTGCAACACAAGATTTAACCAGAAAGCAGAGAGAATTTACGTTTGTGAAAGCTAATTCGAACTCAAACCCTCGATTCTGGCGATTTAGGGTTTAACCGTTTTGGTGGAAGACAAGGTAGTGGTTTCAGAAATTTCTCAATCTTTTCTTGTATAGAAATCTCGATAATTTAACTTACCCCATTGCGGATAGTTGCCACATCAATCTCGAACTTCTGAACCCTAATTTCAATTGACGCTGTGGAATCCCAAGCGACCATCACTCTCGAACTTCTGAGCCCTAATTTTAAGCCCTAATTTCGGCCATGGTGGTGACGGTGGTCCTCTCACGATCGATTCCTAACCAGGAATGTGGAGGAAAAGATTTGGGGAGGAAAAGGATTTGGGGAGGAGGAAGAGCGCCATTTTAATTTTTCAGCGGGGGGAATGGGGCGAACTGAAAATTTAAGCGGGATAAATAAAAATATAAAACGACGGAAATGAGATGACGCGCCCATAAAATCTGTACTCCGTGTTTTTTTTATTTTATATTATGACAGAAAATTTATGACACGCAAAAATGCGCGTCATCTACTCTTAAAATTTTATAATTCTTGACAGTTTTTTTATGACACCCGTTTTTGCGCGTCATTAAAAACTGTGCGTCATCGTTCGTGCGTCAAGAAAGGCCCTGTTTCTAGTAGTGATCTAAGCTTTATGTACAAAATAGGCTCGCTGAATACATGTGCAACTCATCATCGTTGGCGTGTTGGCCAGAAGAGAAACACTTGTATAAGGAAGGCGAATGCTTAATGTTAGTTGACAACCATTGTAAAAACAACGAATCAGCGTTGGCCAGAATCGAGGTTTTAAAGATGTTATCAAGTTAAGCGAATAGATTAGTTAATTAGAAAAGATAGTTGTGACAATCCGACTTTTCAGGTCACTTTCTGTCATTAACTGAACGTTCTGTCATTAATTGAACGTAAAACGTATTAAATGTGGTATGAACATTTATGTGCTTAACTGTGTTGACTTATTGACTTTAGCAAATTAGGGTTTTGTGTGATCAATCACTACGAGCATGCACGAAAAATTTAAACGATCGAATTCTATGTTAATTGTGGAATTGAAATATATATATGAAAATATATATGATTTAGTGATAATTATGACTTTGTGTAATTAAAAGGTTTTAATTAAGGTTATTAACAATTTGAATATATATATGTGAGTTATGATTTCAAAGGATTTTAATTACAATTTATTATTCACAAATTTATGTATTTTAAATATATAAGTTATAGATCTAAAATCTATGATTTTATGCGGATATAAACGAGGTTTATATAGTTTACAAATGAGATACGATTATATATTTTGACATTCTTCGTATGTTCATCGTCAAAGTTATTCCCGTTAGCTCCGTTAGGAATTCTATAACACTCTTAAATCTTAAGGGACCCTTTCTGCCATTTTCCTAAACCTTTTTTTACTACAAAACTTTGTGGGGTTATTTATGTAATTAACCAAACCCATTTCCTGCATTGTAAAATATGGAGGGGTTGGAATTGCCAATCTACCAAAGTAGACTTAATGTCATTTACGACATAATCAAGCCAGCGACGGTTTCATGATCGCCGATCATGAACACCGGCATTCAAGGCCCGACTGTTTCTCTTGCGTTATTACAATCGACCACCCACTTAAAGATTAGACCATATCATTGAGAAACCTTCACAATTCCTCTCGTCCTCTCCTTGCCGTCGCAAAGAAAACCCACCAAACCGCCGCCGTAATTTACAAAATTCCGGCCAATCGTTGCACCATCTACTCCCATTTTGCATCCACTGGAATCGCCTCTCGAAGCTGATCGAACAGGAGCTTTCAATTTTTGAATCGGAGCAACCTGCGGAGTGATCGTCGGAACTTTCGGGCTCGGTTTCGGTGACTAAAACTTGTCTTCTCGCATTTTCACTTTGAGGTAAATGTTTCCCGTTGGTTTTCGCACATTTTTCTGTGTTTAATTTCCGTTTCGCGATTTTCCGGTGACCGGAATAAAACTCCGGCCACCGGAGTTATAGATGAGGAAGATGACTCGCGGCGGGCTTGTGTTATAATGATTGAGTGTCGGGTTATAACACACAGGGCCGGGTAGCCCAGTTGGTAAAACAGTCGCTTGTCATCCTTAAGGTCGCGGGTTCAACCCCCGTCCTCTGCATAATTCTCGTTTTTCCCCCTTAACTCGTTTCCAGCCCCTATATCGCATAAAAAGATTTCTGGCTGAACCTTAACACAAACGCAGCACTATCTCAATGGTTAAGAAACTGATTTATCAAAGGGGAGGTCGCGGGTTCGACCCCAGGCGGCCTCACCTTGCCTATTTTTTTTTATATATTGCGATTTTAGGTTTTCTAGTAAATCAAAACTTCTTTGAAACAATTTCCTACAAATGTTTAAACCCATAAAAATGCATATTCATTACTAAACCCGTAAACTTTGACGTAATAAATCTAAGATAGAGTTTTATTAATACAAATTTGTATACATATGATGAGCTAGAGATTGAGTTCCTCATAAAAGAGAAT
>JBCNJP010006853.1:0-42605 GCA_039602395.1 Deinandra increscens subsp. villosa | reverse complement strand
TCAATCTATTTGGTGAGGAAGGACATTCAAGCGATTCAAGTGAGGGACAGGAACGAGTCTTTACAAGTCGACCTCATTCAAGAACGAGTAAAGCGATTGTTTGCAGGTTTTTATCTTTCTTTTTTTGTTAATTTGATAAAGCCCTAATTTTGACCCGAAAACTACGTAGGGAATCTTATTCAAGAACCGTTTCCCTTTTTGAGCAATTTTTTAGAAGTTGTGACCCTATTTGCTTTATGTTTCATACAGTTTCAGGCTGCGTGGTTGCAAGCTTCTAGGTATTCTTGGGTACAGGTGCATTCACAATCAAATGTGTTCTGTATGTTTATTCTATTTGTGGTCATTATTGTAATTTGTTGTCATTTATGTTCTTATCCCATTTATTTTTCTGTTTTTCCAGGTATTTTAGGTAGCTTCTTTCAAAGAACATGTCTTATGTATTAGAAAAAAATCAACCGGACAAACTGGACATTATGTTAGCCATCATGTATCCTGCAGTGGTGTTGTGGTTAGATTGGGTGCGTTATATCTATAAACATAAAATCCTCAAGTTTACTTATATCAAACTGTTTTCTTTACAGCAGAGTTGCAAGATGGTAATTTCACTCCAATTGGTTCGCTGGAACCAAAGAACCAATGGTTAGGCAGCTTATTGGTTCGCTATACAGCTCTATAAATAGGATTGGTTGGTTAATCATCTTTAAAGTTTTGTTCATTTGTTCTTTTCAGGTCTAGTATTGAGAGGAGTGGTTCTGTCTAACCACTCGCAGAGCTTTAATCGATGTATACCCATCCGGTTTGTAAGCATTCGACACTAATTGAATGACAAACTTTCATTTATATCTTTCAATGATCTGGAAACGATCTGTAACGTGTTTTAACAGTGGTGTCAGAGCCGTTGACTCATTTCCTTTTCATCTGATACGAAGTGAGATAATGTAATGATAATTAGCCAACGGAGAGAGAATTCTGTAACATCCCAAAATTTGAGAAATACGTGATTAATATGATTAATACACATGATATATGTGTTAGAAAGCTAAACGTGTTAAAACGTTTGAAAAATGCATGTTTACCCATTACCGGGTAATAAACTGATAAATAACAGTATTGCATGAATAATACGCGTGTTGATTGGTAAAATGAATTAAGAAAATGAAATTATACGTGTTTTATATCAAAGATAATTGATATATATGATGTTAGCATGAAAAACGTAGCTAAACGTTTATACGGTAGATATAAATGATAGCCGGACAAATATGACTTTACACGATTACATGATATTGAAATACATGTAAATATATGATTAGTATAGTATGAATGCATGTAAAATATTCATTTGATGAATATATATGTGGAAATACGTGTTTGGATAGTTATACGTGTGAAAAATGCATGCTTAGATAGTTAACAAGAAAATAGAAGGGTAGAAAGTGTAAATTATGGAAATACACAAATATATATATGTATATACATTATTATATATGACCCGAACCTTCAAGAATGTTAGAAACATGTTTAGGAAGGTAATAAGATGTAAAATGATAGTTACATCAAAAGATTAGGGTTTAATATGCATAAGATAAAAGTTAAAGGGATAAAAGTGTAATTTATTTAAAGTTATGAATACTTACGGATATTATACGTATCTATACCTTTTATAAGTACCCCGAGACTTATAATGTATTATAATAATATCCTAAAGTGATTCGGTACATAAAATAATAAGTATTATAAAGTTTGAGGGGCCAAATGTGTAAATAATGAAAAATATATATAAATATATATAAAAATATATACGTATGTATACGTATATCATCGAGGGTGTCCCGAGCCTTAGAAACTTTATCAAACATGTTTTATAATAGTTCGGTGCATAAAATAATAGTTTGGTAGAAGTCTGGGGGCTGAATTGTAAATAAAAGATAGAGGGACTAAAACTGTCATTCTGGCAAAGATGCCAGGCGGTACGCGCGGACCCAGCCCCTACCTGGCGCGATACGCGAGCCGACCAGGTCGCGATTTTGGCCGTAGCTCGAACTTGCAGCCTACGTTTGGCCACCCTAACGTGTCATTTCGACCGGATTACTCACCTACGAACGTGGAGGGACCTTGGGCGACCTCGACTACTATAAAATGAACCTCAGATCAGCCATAACAACTCGCCAATTCACGATTTCTTCTCCTAAAAACCCTAAAACGAACCCAGACCTTCTTCTGTGAAATTCGAGCAAACGGTGAGGAATCAGAAGGCCATCTCCTGCAGTCCTACGTTCCTAGGTATGATCTACAATAGCCCTCAATCAATTTCAGTTAATATTGTTGTTATGATCGAGTTCTAAATCTAGGTTAAAATTAGGGTTCTTGGATAAAAATCATCAAATTCGGGTGATCGGGTGGGAGTTAGGCTCTGAATTTTTGTAGGTACTCTTAAAATGATGTTATATAAGAAAGCCCTAAGTTTTTTTTCAGACTTGGTAAAGGTTTGGTATGGGTTTTGTAAACGGGTCAAAAATTAGGGTTTTCATGTCGTTATTCTGCCCAAATCGAGCAAACGGTTTTGAATTAAGCTTTGCCATTTTAAAGAATATTATAAAATGTTATAATGGATAATACCCTAAGACGCTTTTGAATAAAAATGAGTTTTGATAATAAAATGGGAATTTTATGAAATTAGGGTTTCGGAATAAGGTTATTTAATATAAAATAATCCGGAGGGTATGGGGACTTGAATTTTGGTATGGTAACATGTTTATATATATAATAAACATATATGGGTTTAATATGGAGAAATAATAAAGTATTAAAGATACCGAGTTAATCGGATATTTAGAAGTTCGTGCGGACCGGAAGGGTAAGCGCCTGTACTCTGGGGTTTCTGGCAAAAGCGGGGGTGTCGCCATCCCATCTGGGCAATGGCATCCCAACACTGGGCGATCCCGGAGTGAGCGTTTACTTATAGGAATGCGCGTCTTCATATTATCATTAAAAGAAAAGGATAACTGCCTAAAGGGCATTTTGGTCATTTTGACCTTTAAAAAGGGATAAACTTAATAATTGAATATTATTAAGATAATAAGATGTTAAAATAAACATAGGAAGTGTTTATTGTATAAAACCTTGCGTTAACGCCATACGATACGCAAATTAGGTTAAATCGGGAATCGTTGCAGAAGTTCCGTTCGTGTAACGAGTTAAAGACATAAGGTGAGTTCTATGAGCCCACTCTTAAATATTTTAAATGTTTTAAATGTTTTCGGGCTGATATACTACAAATGTTATAAAATGCATCTAAATGATTTATAACTGAAATGTTGCGTATCTGAACTATTGAATTACCTTTGAGTAAATATATATCAGATTGCTAAGGTGCTAATTGATAAATGGATATATTGAACTATTAAATTATTGTTGAATTGATATATATATATGGACTGTTATGGAAATGCATATACGTGAAATATCTTGAATTGATAAACTGTTAAAAGGCTTTTGGGATAATATATATAGAAATATATATATGATATGTTATGAAAATGATATTAAATCATTGTATGTGTTATAACTGTGATATGATATGTGTTATATTTGCTTCAAAATTAGATAGTAAAGTGATAAAGGATTTATTAGTAAACGTTATAGTGAATATGTATGATTATATGAGAACAGGTGATGCATTTGCTTTATTATTATGTGGTGGATACGCCGCTGGTACTTCCTATATATATACATAATAATATTAGTTACCCGATATATCAGAAGTGTGGAGGATACGCCCTGTATACATACACTAACGATAAATTGGGAGATGTCCACTTGTTGCAGTATATGAAGACCTTATCACTGTTTACTAATAATCTTATGTCTCTTGGGTATTTAACTAAGGGGCGGGTAGTAGTACAGAGGGAGTTAGGAGGTAGTGTTGCTCAATGGGATTAGAGACCACTACAAATAGAAAAGGGAAAAAGTTAATGTCCGTTATAGGGAATGCTCTAGAAGGGTAAACTCGGCAGTAAGCAAATAGGGGAAGGCGGTGCAACTGTCCGTTACAGGGAATGCCCTAGAAGGGTAAACTCGGCAGTTAGCAAATAAGGGAAAGCGAGACAACTGACCGTTATAGGGAATACCCTAAAGGGGTAAACTCGGCAGTCCGCAAAGATGGTTTCTCTGCTTATACATTAGCAGGGTTTACACTGGTAATAAATGTTGGGGTTGTAGGAAGGGATAGCGGGATAAATGATTTTATAGGGGGTGTTTCCTGTTAAGGAATATTATGTGTTTTATAATTGTGATATATATTATACTTGATAAATGTCTGTGAAAAAGGGATCTTGCAGGTCCAAGGGTTTTAAACCTCACGCCGAGGTAAAGCTTTTAAAATATAGAACTCACCAGCGTAAGCTGACCTTTTCCAAAAATGTATGTATGTCAGGTCAGGGTGAGACTTCGACTAGTTATGAGAAGACCCTAGTGATAACGGATTAGACGGGCAAGCTATCGGACGGAAGGAGGGTGTTGGCAAGCTGGCATAGTTATAGCAATAAAACGTAGTGACAGTTAGTATTTCCTTATGTAAATTATCTCTTACTTTGTAGTACTTGGCAAATAAATAAAAGTTTAAAATTTCCGCTGCTTAGTTATCTCTGTTGATACCTTGTGTTCATGAGTAAATCCGATTCGTGACCCCTTCTAGAGCCAAGTCTGGGAGTGGGCGTCACAAGTTGGTATCAGAGCCTTGGTTTAGGAGATTTAGGTACTAATGCAGTATCTAGACTTAAACTAGGACTCTGGAAAGACAAAGTAGGATGAGATAAGGAATATAGATGTCAGCCAGGATAGCTTGTGCCCATAGAAAAGAGAATGCATTAGGGACATTGTAAGTAGCATCTAGAGTATGTGAAGTGTGGAAAAGACCCGATTGCAATTAGCTACTGCAATTTGGTATTAGCCGTATAAACATACCCAAGGTCCTAACTATTGTATGTCCAAGTGCAGAGAAATTATGAGACGGTATAATTAGGGAGCAAGATGACTTGAAGAACCGGCTTTAACTTAAAGTTACCGGTAGAAGGATAAAGAGAAGAGTGGACACATAGAAGGATTGTGATAAAAGTAACTGGGTTTTTGAAAACATCATAACTATATAATTGCTTTGGTACCGGTACTTATCTGGTTATCATGTATTCAAAAGTTCAAGGACTTTACGTCACATAAGTTCTGAAATGTCACTCACCTGGAATGTAGGATGATGATAAGAGGCGAACGTGGTAGAGGTTGGGGTGCCGGTAGAGCAACCGATACAGGAAGGCGTGCGCGTGTGAATCCCGAACGAGAGAATAACGCGAGAGCTATCGTCTTTACTAACGAACAACGAGCAGCTATGGCGGCAGAAGTAAATCAAATGTTTCAGGCGGCATTGCCTAATTTGATCGCTCAACTTTATGGAGCTGCTGGTGGAGGTGCAAACGGAGCGGAAGCCGGAGGAGCCAATGATGATGCTGCTGAAGGTGCGGGAAATACCAATCGCGGATGTTCCTTCAAATCATTTAGTGGATGTAAGCCTCCGACATTCGAAGGGAAGAGAGATGCAGGTTCGACTGTTCGTTGGATTCGAGAGATGGAAGCAGTAATAGGTATTAGTGAGTGTCGTCCAGATCAAGCGGTGAAGTATGCAGCCCATTCCTTCAAAGGGGAAGCACTATTCTGGTGGGACTCGATTCTACAATCCCGAGACGAGCAAGTTGTTGCTGCTATAAGGTGGAATGACTTAAAGACGCTAGTGATGAACAAGTTTTGCCCGAGACACGAGCTGGAGAGGATCGAGGTTAACTTTCTGAAGTTAGAAGCAGGTACTATGACCCATCAAGAGTTCACGAGCAAGTTTGACGAGATGGCAAGGTTAGTGCCAAGATTGGTGACACCCGAGGAAGAGAAGGTGAAGAGATACGTTCAGGCCCTTCCTGCTGCTGTAAGGAAGATAGTCAGGCCTCATGTTCCAAAAACTTACCAAGAAGCAATTGACATCAGTGCTATGGTCTATGAAGAAGAATATGGCGACAACGGAAGACCGGGAGAAGTTAAGAGGAAGATATCTGAGGCTGGAGAAAATTTAAAGAAGAATGACCGAGATTTTCACAAGAAGAAGAAAGATTCAAAAGGTGACAAGCCTAAGTGTCGTAATTGTGACAAGTATCATCATGGAGAGTGCTGGGTAAAACCAACGAGTTGCTATAGGTGTGGAAAGGAAAGACATTACTCTAACAATTGTCCAGAAGCTAAGAAATGCTACGAGTGTGGGAGCCCGGGGCATGTTAAAGCAAATTGCCCTAAGATAGTAAGGAACCCGATGCCATTGAGGTCAGTTCCAGCTTCAGGAGCCAAGAATAAAGTTTACAACCTAACTGCTATCGAAGGACCTGATGTGACCTCAGGTACATTTCTTGATAAATAGGTTGCTTGAATACATGTTATGACTTTAACGTTATTATGAGTTCTATCGATTAGTTTTGTGAATCGCTTGATAGACCATTAGTTAGGATCAAGAATCCTTTCGATCGTAACTGCCTTAGAAAATGAACGTTATGTGTTAGAAAATTTCTGAGGAATAAGACGGCCTTAGATAACGAACGTTAAACGTTAGAAATCATCCGAGAACTTTGAAGCTTGTAGCGATAGTGTTTACACTCGGGAAATGAAAGCAGACACAGGATGTCCAACTAGTTTATTGAAAGTAAGTGATAAATAGTCATAAATTATACTGACCTTGTTGTGGTTAGAATAGTAATATCGCCCTACACTGGACTAGGACTAGTACACCTCTGGTTGTATCACGGGTGTGGTAGATACGCCGCTGGTACATCTTATATATATACACCTGAGATACAACGAGAAGTGGACTAGAGTTAGTCTCGTGTAAGTAGATAAGTACGGGCCGCTGTGGAAAGCAAATCAGTAGAATTTATGAATATAGATCACTTATTAGTAAGCAAATGAAGAACTGTTGGAATTCAAGAATGAGGATCAAGTCATGCAAGTATAGATAAAACGTTCGATATATACAAAGGGCAAGAATGGAGCATTATAAGACTCACGGAGACACGTTCTTCCAAGAGTTAGCTGAAATGTCATCTGAAGAATCGTTGCGGTTTTGAAGAAAACGATTTAGAAATAACATCTTTTGATAGAATCGTATTAGATGTCGGGTTATCGTATATAGAAATTACGGTTCTACATCGCAATTAGAAGGAAGGATTTGGAGCAAGATAGTTCCTATAGTAAAGTGTTATGAATGCCTAGGTTAGATTCTTAAATCAACCTAGAAAAGAAAGGGGGTAAGTTAAGGATATCTCGCTGATGAGATATTTGTAAACGGAGCAGGTTTCGGGACGAAACCTTATTTAAGGGGGGTAGAGCTGTAACATCCCAAAATTTGAGAAATACGTGATTAATATGATTAATACACATGATATATGTGTTAGAAAGCTAAACGTGTTAAAACGTTTGAAAAATGCATGTTTACCCATTACCGGGTAATAAACTGATAAATAACAGTATTGCATGAATAATACGCGTGTTGATTGGTAAAATGAATTAAGAAAATGAAATTATACGTGTTTTTTATCAAAGATAATTGATATATATGATGTTAGCATGAAAAACGTAGCTAAACGTTTATACGGTAGATATAAATGATAGCCGGACAAATATGACTTTACACGATTACATGATATTGAAATACATGTAAATATATGATTAGTATAGTATGAATGCATGTAAAATATTCATTTGATGAATATATATGTGGAAATACGTGTTTGGATAGTTATACGTGTGAAAAATGCATGCTTAGATAGTTAACAAGAAAATAGAAGGGTAGAAAGTGTAAATTATGGAAATACACAAATATATATATGTATATACATTATTATATATGACCCGAACCTTCAAGAATGTTAGAAACATGTTTAGGAAGGTAATAAGATGTAAAATGATAGTTACATCAAAAGATTAGGGTTTAATATGCATAAGATAAAAGTTAAAGGGATAAAAGTGTAATTTATTTAAAGTTATGAATACTTACGGATATTATATGTATCTATACCTTTTATAAGTACCCCGAGACTTATAATGTATTATAATAATATCCTAAAGTGATTCGGTACATAAAATAATAAGTATTATAAAGTTTGAGGGGCCAAATGTGTAAATAATGAAAAATATATATAAACATATATACGTATGTATACGTATATCATCGAGGGTGTCCCGAGCCTTAGAAATTTTATTAAACATGTTTTATAATAGTTCGGTGCATAAAATAATAGTTTGGTAGAAGTCTAGGGGCTGAATTGTAAATAAAAGATAGAGGGACTAAAACTGTCATTCTGGCAAAGATTCCAGGCGGTACGCGCGGACCCAGCCCCTACCTGGCGCGATACGCGAGCCGACCAGGTCGCGATTTTGGCCGTAGCTCGAACTTGCAGCCTACGTTTGGCCACCCTAACGTGTCATTTCAACCGGATTACTCACCTACGAATGTGGAGGGACCTTGGGCGACCTCAACTACTATAAAATGAACCTCAGATCAGCCATAACAACTCGCCAAATCACGATTTCTTCTCCTAAAAACCCTAAAACGAACCCAGACCTTCTTCTGTGAAATTCGAGCAAACGGCGAGGAATCAGAAGGCCATCTCCTGCAGTCCTACGTTCCTAGGTATGATCTACAATAGCCCTCAATCAATTTCAGTTAATATTGTTGTTATGATCGAGTTCTAAATCTAGGTTAAAATTAGGGTTCTTGGATAAAAATCATCAAATTCGGGTGATCGGGTGGGAGTTAGGCTCTGAATGTTTGTAGGTACTCTTAAAATGATGTTATATAAGAAATCCCTAAGTTTGTTTCAGACTTGGTAAAGGTTTGGTATGGGTTTTGTAAACGGGTCAAAAATTAGGGTTTTCATGTCGTTATTCTGCCCAAATCGAGCAAACGGTTTTGAATTAAGCTTTGCCATTTTAAAGGATATTATAAAATGTTATAATGGATAATACCCTAAGACGGTTTTGAATAAAAATGAGTTTTGATAATAAAATGGGAATTTTATGAAATTAGGGTTTCGGAATAAGGTTATTTAATATAAAATAATCCGGAGGGTATGGGGACTTGAATTTTGGTATGGTAACATGTTTATATATATAATAAACATATATGGGTTTAATATGGAGAAATAATAAAGTATTAAAGATACCGAGTTAATCGGATATTTAGAAGTTCGTGCGGACCGGAAGGGTAAGCGCCTGTACTCTGGGGTTTCTGGCAAAAGCGGGTGTGTCGCCATCCCATCTGGGCAATGGCATCCCAACACTTGGCGATCCCGGAGTGAGCGTTTACTTATAGGAATGCGCGTCTTCATATTATCATTAAAAGAAAAGGATAACTGCCTAAAGGGCATTTTGGTCATTTTGAACTTTAAAAAGGGATAAACTTAATAATTGAATATTATTAAGATAATAAGATGTTAAAATAAACATAGGAAGTGTTTATTGTATAAAACCTTGCGTTAACGCCATACGATACGCAAATTAGGTTAAATCGGGAATCGTTGCAGAAGTTCCGTTCGTGTAACGAGTTAAAGACATAAGGTGAGTTCTATGAGCCCACTCTTAAATATTTTAAATGTTTTAAATGTTTTCGGGCTGATATACTACAAATGTTATAAAATGCATCTAAATGATTTATAACTGAAATGTTGCGTATCTGAACTATTGAATTACCTTTGAGTAAATATATATCAGATTGCTAAGGTGCTAATTGATAAATGGATATATCACTACTACAAAAACTGGCATTCTTGACGTGCATTGCGCGTCAAGAAAGTGCCTTCTTGACACGCAAATGCGCGTCAAGGATGCGGGGGTCAAGAAGCTTCTTGACGCGCAAAATGCGTGTCAAGAAGCTCTTGACGCGCGAACAATGACACGCATTTTATGACATGCTTTGCGTGTCATAAAATGCGCGTCAAGGAAGCCCCAGTCATAAATCTGCTTATGACACTCAATTTTGCGCGTCAAGAATGTAAAAAAAAAATTAAAAAAAATATTTTTTAATTGAATCACTAGTTTCTACAAATAATGACAATTAACCAGATAATAGAACATAAAAATACACTTATAGTAAAACAATACATTTCATATATTAAAAACAATTCGAACATTTCATACAAGTACTAAAAATATTTCTACATTAACAAATAAATGTATTAGTCGGATGAGTGCCATCTTTGTGAATTAGCTCCATTGTTGGTAGACCTTCAAGTTCCTGCAGAAGAATACCATTTCAGTTGCAACCAACCAAATATGTAAACTTATCATTTACCCATCGGTTGACTATCAGGAACAAATTCAGCAGGTTGACTATCTAAAACTTATACAAATCTACAAAAAAAAAGTGCAACTGGTCAACCAACCTGGCCCTTTCTAAAACTTATACAAATCCTCACCCTTCTTACAGTCTTGTTGCTGGAAATCTTCATGTTGGCAGGCTGCCTTCCAAGCTCATACCTTAATTAAAAAAACAGATCTATCATGATGTTATTATTCATATAAATTTCACATGACTACAATCTAGCAATGAATATTGCACAACTATATATGAATAGTTGCCAGATCTGAATTGCACTTTGTAAGTGAACAAAAAGAGAGGGGTTGGGGGAGGATGGAAACTAGAGAAAGATGGGGCATTGCAACAATCGAGCAATAAACAATCCCTAGTGCATCAATCAAAACAGATAGAGAAAACGAGAGACGACCTACCAGTAAACCCTTGGAGTCAAACCAGGTGTTTGATATCGACTTCTCTCCCGATTGGTCCCAATAACTCAATTAAATCAATGATTACAGCTTCAAATCACTGTTAGGGCAAAACTACACGCGTCACACATGTCAGGGCTGTGTTTAGCAAAATACAGCTTATAATGGTTTGGATAAAGGAACACTTGGAGAAGATTGTGCCGATATTATTAATAATATAAGTATGCACAACTTCATTTGATAAACAATTTAAGGTATGAAAATATACAAATATACCTATGACCATAAAAACATATCCCAAGATAATACCTATGACCATAAAAACATATCCCAATAATAGCAGTGAGGAAGAACAGACTAACCATATAATTATCCTCTGCATATGACCCTACAATTATGGAGAAAACTTCAAAATAACAAGATTAAAAGTTTAAAACTGAACACTGAAGCAATTAGGCGGATTCTAGATGAAGTATACTGTATACTAAGAAGCAACATACCTTATAATGCACCATAATATGTCCATACTGCAACCCTAAGAAACATGTGATTGCAGCCATTAATGAACTGGAAATAAAGGCATATAGGTAATCTTGTAGCAAAACAAAATATAATCACCATTTCCACATAAGTTGGAAGAAGTTTAGTTAATAGTTACAATCAAATCAAAGTCTGAAGCTGAAAAAGCATCAAAGTCAAATTCCAAAAGATAAGCTCTTAATTGGGTCTTTGGATGTGCAATGTGAAACTGATTATCTAATTATTACAACCTGAAACTGTAGTAAACTTTTAGTGTTTAGATGAATTGACTCTGCTTCTGGTTTTTAGAAGGTAAATCATTAGTTTAGATAATTATTTTCGTACGAGCCGCCACAAACAACTGAAACAAGACTACATATTTGAAAAAAAACTAGTAGTACATATTTAAGCCTCCTTTTTTACAGTATTTTAGTACTTTCTTCATTTATACTTGTTATTATTGATAATCCTACTATGAAGTCTATACTTGTTATTATTGATAATCCTACTATGAAGAAAAGATAACTTTTTTAAGTTATTCGTGACACTTTCTTAATTTATCAACAAATAATTTATTGAACTGTTATTATATATGATAGATCATAGAACAAACATATATTAAACTAAGAAACTTTTATGTATAAAATGTCCTTTTAATCATTTTATCATAAGTTACTTAAATAACCAGACTTCGTCAATTATGCAAACAACTCATTATCTAATTATCACCTATTCAAACATTATATACTCCAGCAAATTCTATTACATTTGATTTTCTAATTCTAGTTATTCAATATCACATAACCACTTTAAAAAGGTAATTCAAAAACCAAACACCCCCAATAATTAGGAATCAACCAAAACAAACCTTAGCATTCCTTCTGGATCAAATGGAGCCATACACCAAGCAGGGGCATTTGGTGGTAGGGGTCCATAATCAGGAGAATTAATACTGCAATCCTATAAGAGGTAGATTAGTCAGTTGCACAAAGAAACAATAGGTAGAGTTCATATCAGCAGGGAGGACCTGTGTTCTCTTGTACACGGGACGTTGATATAGATGACTTTCACCAAGGAAATACCGGTCAATCAGGCCAACTGCGTTGCAGGGAGGTTCTAGACTACCCCTGACTCCACAGTGTACATGTTAAGGAATTAGCCAAGTACATTTTAGCTTTAATAGGGCAATAAACAGAAGTGAAGTCTACAACATATGTTAGAAAGTATGAAATAATGTGATCTCAAAGTCATAGTATTGTTGTCATAAGAGTATTGTCATATGAGAGTATTCCAAGGATTACACAAAAAAAAGTATTCCAAGGGGTATAAAATATTAATACTCACAATTTGAGTCTCTGTTCCATTGTTTGGTGCTGATAGCAAAGAATTTTCAGTCACAACTTTAAATTCCCAGTCTGGGACATAAAGACCATACAATAAAGTCGTGTATAATATACCTAGTAGAAAAACCACCACCCTGGAGATAAGAAATTGATTAGCATATCAGAAATTTAGAATAAAAAATGTGTGTTAGAGACTTAGAGTAACCATTCTAAATATCTCCGTATTGCCTACACACATTTCAATGTTGACAATAGACTTGCGTCACATCTAGAGTTTTTATAGATTTGTGGTAAGTTTAGATGGCCCCAGATTGCTAGGTGGAATAAGTTTGCCTAACTGATGACCAAATAATTGTGACATTGTGTTTGATGGGAAAGGGAATGCTACAAATGTCATTAAGTTACACAGAAACAGAAGGAATAGACGAATTATAGTACTTTTACTAGTGTAAAAATGTCATTGAAACATTATCTGATTATTCGAATTACATACCATGCCAATAGGCTAAAGATACAGTGGTAGAGCACAATAGAAGGATTAGATCTAGAACTTGGACTTACCACTGAATGTAGTACTTCTTTCCAAATGCTATGGCTGAATTGACTTCCCTATTGTTAACACACCAGATTTCAGTTATTGAAGCCAGCAAGTATCCAATTGAAATCCTCTGCATATCATGAATAAAAAGGTATGATTTAGTGATGGGTGGAGCAGTGAGGTAGTAAAACTCAACAAAGGCATGCTAATAAAAATCCCTTGGTATCCTCAATCATACTTATAACATCTTGCAATATTCACTTCCTTGAGAGCACATTCAAATCATAAACAAATGAACTGAGAGTTTATAGGATACCTGTAGCACACCCATTTACCGCATACTGTTGATATCAACCTAGTGGGACATAAAAGCAATGACATCTCAAACCAAATCGGTATATATCTAGATATAAAGTGAATTCTGAGGACCTCAATACATTCAAAACCTAAGGCTCAATCATGCTGAAAACATAACAAATCCAAAACTCAAAAGTAACAGTATTTTAAGCTTTTCACGTATCTAAACGAAAACCTAAATCAAATTGATGAAGAACAGAGAGAAATTAAAGTTGAAGGAAGATAACACGAATCCAACCTCGCAAAGTATCTTTCGTCCACTAACCGTCTTCTGTTAATATCAAACAATGCCACGATTGATGGAGCTAGTAGAACTCGAAATTGACTATAGTCGGAGGACCAGGCAGGGTCGGAGACGCCGTAGGTCAAAGGAGGAACAATTAGGGCTAGATCGACGGTGCTTGTAGAAGGTCGCCTTAGTCGTGTGGTGGCAGATTTCAGGTACGAGTTAGGGCCGAGGAATTAGGGCAGATTTCAGGTACGAGAGATTTGAGCGGAGGGAATCGGTGGGGAGGAGGGAAGGAGGCGGGGGAGTGTACGTATTTTGGGTATTAGGGCAAAAAAAAATTTGGAAAGATTTTTGGTGGGTGGGGGGAATTTAGAGTGAATTTCAGGGGAAAATGTTGGCGGGAAATTTTTTATAAAACGACGGAAAATTCTTGACGCTCACATTTTAAGTGTCCTCCGTGTTTTTTTTTTTGAAATATGACAGAAATTCTTGACACTCAAAAATGCGCGTCATGAATTCTTAGGAATTACCAATAATTGACATTTTATTTTGACACTTCAGTTTTTGCACGTCAAGAATTATCGAGTGTCATCGTTCGCGTGTCAAGGAAAGCAGTTTTTGTAGTAGTGTATTGAACTATTAAATTATTGTTGAATTGATATATATATATGGACTGTTATGGAAATGCATATACGTGAAATATCTTGAATTGATAAACTGTTAAAAGGCTTTTGGGATAATATATATAGAAATATATATATGATATGTTATGAAAATGATATTAAATCATTGTATGTGTTATAACTGTGATATGATATGTGTTATATTTGCTTCAAAATTAGATAGTAAAGTGATAAAGGATTTATTAGTAAACGTTATAGTGAATATGTATGATTATATGAGAACAGGTGATGCATTTGCTTTATTATTATGTGGTGGATACGCCGCTGGTACTTCCTATATATATACATAATAATATTAGTTACCCAGTATATTAGAAGTGTGGAGGATACGCCCTGTATACATACACTAACGATAAATTGGGAGATGTCCACTTGTTGCAGTATATGAAGACCTTATCACTGTTTACTAATAATCTTATGTCTCTTGGGTATTTAACTAAGGGGCGGGTAGTAGTACAGAGGGAGTTAGGAGGTAGTGTTGCTCAATGGGATTAGAGACCACTACAAATAGAAAAGGGAAAAAGCTACTGTCCGTTATAGGGAATGCTCTAGAAGGGTAAACTCGGTAGTAAGCAAATAGGGGAAGGCGGTGCAACTGTCCGTTTCAGGGAATGCCCTAGAAGGGTAAACTCGGCAGTTAGCAAATAAGGGAAAGCGAGACAACTGACCGTTATAGGGAATACCCTAAAGGGGTAAACTCGGCAGTCCGCAAAGATGGTTTCTCTGCTTATACATTAGCAGGGTTTACACTGGTAATAAATGTTGGGGTTGTAGGAAGGGATAGCGGGATAAATGATTTTATAGGGGGTGTTTCCTGTTAAGGAATATTATGTGTTTTATAATTGTGATATATATTATACTTGATAAATGTCTATGAAAAAGGGATCTTGCAGGTCTAAGGGTTTTAAACCTCACGCCGAGGTAAAGCTTTTAAAATATAGAACTCACCAGCGTAAGCTGACCTTTTCCAAAAATGTATGTATGTCAGGTCAGGGTGAGACTTCGACTAGTTATGAGAAGGCCCTAGTGATAACGGATTAGACGGGCAAGCTATCGGATGGAAGGAGGGTGTTGGCAAGCTGGCATAGTTATAGCAATAAAACGTAGTGACAGTTAGTATATCCTTATGTAAATTATCTCTTACTTTGTAGTACTTGGCAAATAAATAAAAGTTTAAAATTTCCGCTGCTTAGTTATCTCTGTTGATACCTTGTGTTCATGAGTAAATCCGATTCGTGACCCCTTCTAGAGCCAAGTCTGGGAGTGGGCGTCACAAGTTGGTATCAGAGCCTTGGTTTAAGAGATTTAGGTACTAATGTAGTATCTAGACTTAAACTAGGACTCTGGAAAGACAAAGTAGGATGAGATAAGGAATATAGATGCCAGCCAGGATTGCTTGTGCCCATAGAAACGAGAATGCATTAGGGACATAGTAAGTAGCATCTAGAGTATGTGAAGTGTGGAAAAGACCCGATTGCAATTAGCTACTGCAATTTGGTATTAGCCGTATAAACATACCCAAGGTCCTAACTATTGTATGTCCAAGTGCAGAGAAATTATGAGACGGTATATTTAGGGAGCAAGATGACTTGAAGAACCGGCTTTAACTTAAAGTTACCGGTAGAAGGATAAAGAGAAGAGTGGACACATAGAAGGATTGTGATAAAAGTAACTGGGTTTTTGAACACATTATAACTATATAATTGCTTTGGTACCGGTACTTATCTGGTTATCATGTATTCAAAAGTTCAAGGACTTTACGTCACATAAGTTCTGAAATGTCACTCACCTGGAATGTAGGATGATGATAAGAGGCGAACGTGGTAGAGGTTGGGGTGCCGGTAGAGCAACCGGTACAGGAAGGCGTGCGCGTGTGAATCCCGAACGAGAGAATAACGCGAGAGCTAACGTCTTTACTAACGAACAACGAGCAGCTATGGCGGCAGAAGTAAATCAAATGTTTCAGGCGGCATTGCCTAATTTGATCGCTCAACTTTATGGAGCTGCTGGTGGAGGTGCAAACGGAGCGGAAGCCGGAGGAGCCAATGATGATGCTGCTGAAGGTGCGGGAAATACCAATCGCGGATGTTCCTTCAAATCATTTAGTGGATGTAAGCCTCCGACATTCGAAGGGAAGAGAGATGCAGGTTCGACTGTTCGTTGGATTCGAGAGATGGAAGCAGTAATAGGTATTAGTGAGTGTCGTCCAGATCAAGCGGTGAAGTATGCAGCCCATTCCTTCAAAGGGGAAGCACTATTCTGGTGGGACTCGATTCTACAATCCCGAGACGAGCAAGCTGTTGGTGCTATAAGGTGGAATGACTTAAAGACGCTAGTGATGAACAAGTTTTGCCCGAGACACGAGCTGGAGAGGATCGAGGTTAACTTTCTGAAGTTAGAAGCAGGTACTATGACCCATCAAGAGTTCACGAGCAAGTTTGACGAGATGGCAAGGTTAGTGCCAAGATTGGTGACACCCGAGGAAGAGAAGGTGAAGAGATACGTTCAGGCCCTTCCTGCTGTTGTAAGGAAGATAGTCAGGCCTCATGTTCCAAAAACTTACCAAAAAGCAATTGACATCAGTGCTATGGTCTATGAAGAAGAATATGGCAACAACGGAAGACCGGGAGAAGTTAAGAGGAAGATATCTGAGGCTGGAGAAAATTTAAAGAAGAATGACCGAGATTTTCACAAGAAGAAGAAAGATTCAAAAGGCGACAAGCCTAAGTGTCGTAATTGTGACAAGTATCATCATGGAGAGTGCTAGGTAAAACCAACGAGTTGCTATAGGTGTGGAAAGGAAGGACATTACTCTAACAATTATCCAGAAGCTAAGAAATGCTACGAGTGTGGGAGCCCGGCGCATGTTAAAGCAAATTGCCCTAAGATAGTAAGGAACCCGATGCCATTGAGGTCAGTTCCAGCTTCAGGAGCCAAGAATAAAGTTTACAACCTAACTGCTATCGAAGGACCTGATGTGACCTCAGGTACATTTCTCGATAAATAGGTTGCTTGAATACATGTTATGACTTTAACGTTATTATGAGTTCTATCGATTAATTTTGTGAATCGCTTGATAGACCATTAGTTAGGATCAAGAATCCTTTCGATCGTAACTGCCTTAGAAAAGGAACGTTTTGTGTTAGAAAATTTCTGAGGAATAAGACGGCCTTAGATAACGAACGTTAAACGTTAGAAATCATCCGAGAACTTTGAAGCTTGTAGCGATAGTGTTTACACTCGGGAAATGAAAGCAGACACAGGATGTCCAACTAGTTTATTGAAAGTAAGTGATAAATAGTCATAAATTATACTGACCTTGTTGTGGTTAGAATAGTAATATCGCCCTACACTGGACTAGGACTAGTACACCTCTGGTTGTATCACGGGTGTGGTAGATACGCCGCTGGTACATCTTATATATATACACCTGAGATACAACGAGAAGTGGACTAGAGTTAGTCTCGTGTAAGTAGATAAGTACGGGCCGCTGTGGAAAGCAAATCAGTAGAATTTATGAATATAGATCACTTATTAGTAAGCAAATGAAGAACTGTTGGAATTCAAGAATGAGGATCAAGTCATGCAAGTATAGATAAAACGTTCGATATATACAAAGGGCAAGAATGGAGCATTATAAGACTCACGGAGACACGTTCTTCCAAGAGTTAGCTGAAATGTCATCTGAAGAATCGTTGCGGTTTTGAAGCAAACGATTTAGAAATAACATCTTTTGATAGAATCGCAATTAGAAGGAAGGATTTGGAGCAAGATAGTTCCTATAGTAAAGTGTTATGAATGCCTAGGTTAGATTCTTAAATCAACCTAGAAAAGAAAGGGGGTAAGTTAAGGATATCTCGCTGATGAGATATTCGTAAACGGAGCAGGTTTCGGGACGAAACCTTATTTAAGGGGGGTAGAGCTGTAACATCCCAAAATTTGAGAAATACGTGATTAATATGATTAATACACATGATATATGTGTTAGAAAGCTAAACGTGTTAAAACGTTTGAAAAATGCATGTTTACCCATTACCGGGTGATAAACTAATAAATAACAGTATTGCATGAATAATACGCGTGTTGATTGGTAAAATGAATTAAGAAAATGAAATTATACGTGTTTTATATCAAAGATAATTGATATATATGATGTTAGCATGAAAAACGTAGCTAAACGTTTATACGGTAGATATAAATGATAGCCGGACAAATATGACTTTACACGATTACATGATATTGAAATACATGTAAATATATGATTAGTATAGTATGAATGCATGTAAAATATTCATTTGATGAATATACATGTGGAAATACGTGTTTGGATAGTTATACGTGTGAAAAATGCATGCTTAGATAGTTAACAAGAAAATAGAAGGGTAGAAAGTGTAAATTATGGAAATACACAAATATATATATGTATATACATTATTATATATGACCCGAACCTTCAAGAATGTTAGAAACATGTTTAGGAAGGTAATAAGATGTAAAATGATAGTTACATCAAAAGATTAGGGTTTAATATGCATAAGATAAAAGTTAAAGGGATAAAAGTGTAATTTATTTAAAGTTATGAATACTTACGGATATTATACGTATCTATACCTTTTATAAGTACCCCGAGACTTATAATGTATTATAATAATATCCTAAAGTGATTCAGTACATAAAATAATAAGTATTGTAAAGTTTGAGGGGCCAAATGTGTAAATAATGAAAAATATATATAAAAATATATACGTATGTATACGTATATCATCGAGGGTGTCCCGAGCCTTAGAAACTTTATTAAACATGTTTTATAATAGTTCGGTGCATAAAATAATAGTTTGGTAGAAGTCAGGGGGCAGAATTGTAAATAAAAGATAGAGGGACTAAAACTGTCATTCTGGCAAAGATGCCAGGCGGTACGCGCGGACCCAGCCCCTACCTGGCGCGATACGCGAGCCGACCAGGTCGCGATTTTGGTCGTAGCTCGAACTTGCAGCCTACGTTTGGCCACCCTAACGTGTCATTTCGACCGGATTACTCACCTACGAACGTGGAGGGACCTTGGGCGACCTCGACTACTATAAAATGAACCTCAGATCAGCCATAACAACTCGCCAATTCACGATTTCTTCTCCTAAAAACCCTAAAACGAACCCAGACCTTCTTCTGTGAAATTCGAGCAAACGGTGAGGAATCAGAAGGCCATCTCCTGCAGTCCTACGTTCCTAGGTATGATCTACAATAGCCCTTAATCAATTTCAGTTAATATTGTTGTTATGATCGAGTTCTAAATCTAGGTTAAAATTAGGGTTCTTGGATAAAAATCATCAAATTCGGGTGATCGGGTGGGAGTTAGGCTCTGAATGTTTGTAGGTACTCTTAAAATGATGTTATATAAGAAATCCCTAAGTTTGTTTCAGACTTGGTAAAGGTTTGGTATGGGTTTTGTAAACGGGTCAAAAATTAGGGTTTTCATGTCGTTATTCTGCCCAAATCGAGCAAACGGTTTTGAATTAAGCTTTGCCATTTTAAAGGATATTATAAAATGTTATAATGGATAATACCCTAAGACGGTTTTAAATAAAATGAGTTTTGATAATAAAATGGGAATTTTATGAAATTAGGGTTTCGGAATAAGGTTATTTAATATAAAATAATCCGGAGGGTATGGGGACTTGAATTTTGGTATGGTAACATGTTTATATATATAATAAACATATATGGGTTTAATATGGAGAAATAATAAAGTATTAAAGATACCGAGTTAATCGGATATTTAGAAGTTCGTGCGGACCGGAAGGGTAAGCGCCTGTACTCTGGGGTTTCTGGCAAAAGCGGGGGTGTCGCCATCCCATCTGGGCAATGGCATCCCAACACTGGGCGATCCCGGAGTGAGCGTTTACTTATAGGAATGCGCGTCTTCATATTATCATTAAAAGAAAAGGATAACTACCTAAAGGGCATTTTGGTCATTTTGACCTTTAAAAAGGGATAAACTTAATAATTGAATATTATTAAGATAATAAGATGTTAAAATAAACATAGGAAGTGTTTATTGTATAAAACCTTGCGTTAACGCCATACGATACGCAATTTAGGTTAAATCGGGAATCGTTGCAGAAGTTCCGTTCGTGTAACGAGTTAAAGACATAAGGTGAGTTCTATGAGCCCACTCTTAAATATTTTAAATGTTTTAAATGTTTTCGGGCTGATATACATACAAATGTTATCAAATGCATCTAAATGATTTATAACTGAAATGTTGCGTATCTGAACTACTGAATTACCTTTGAGTAAATATATATCAGATTGCTAAGGTGCTAATTGATAAATGGATATATTGAACTATTAATTTATTGTTGAATTGATATATATATGTGGACTGTTATGGAAATGCATATACGTGAAATATCTTGAATTGATAAACTGTTAAAAGGCTTTTGGGATAATATATATAGAAATATATATATGATATGTTATGAAAATGATATTAAATCATTGTATGTGTTATAACTGTGATATGATATGTGTTATATTTGCTTCAAAATTAGATAGTAAAGTGATAAAGGATTTATTAGTAAACGTTATAGTGAATATGTATGATTATATGAGAACAAGTGATGCATTTGCTTTATTATTATGTGGTGGATACGCCGCTGGTACTTCCTATATATATACATAATAATATTAGTTACCCAGTATATCAGAAGTGTGGAGGATACGACCTGTATACATACACTAACGATAAATTGGGAGATGTCCACTTGTTGCAGTATATGAAGACCTTATCACTGTTTACTAATAATCTTATGTCTCTTGGGTATTTAACTAAGGGGCGGGTAGTAGTACAGAGGGAGTTAGGAGGTAGTGTTGCTCAATGGGATTAGGGACCACTACAAATAGAAAAGGGAAAAAGCTAATGTCCGTTATAGGGAATGCTCTAGAAGGGTAAACTCGGCAGTAAGCAAATAGGGGAAGGCGGTGCAACTGTCCGTTACAGGGAATGCCCTAGAAGGGTAAACTCGGTAGTTAGCAAATAAGGGAAAGCGAGACAACTGACCGTTATAGGGAATACCCTAAAGGGGTAAACTCGGCAGTCCGCAAAGATGGTTTCTCTGCTTATACATTAGCAGGGTTTACACTGGTAATAAATGTTGGGGTTGTAGGAAGAGATAGCGGGATAAATGATTTTATAGGGGGTGTTTCCTGTTAAGGAATATTATGTGTTTTATAATTGTGATATATATTATACTTGATAAATGTCTGTGAAAAAGGGATCTTGCAGGTCCAAGGGTTTTAAACCTCACGCCGAGGTAAAGCTTTTAAAATATAGAACTCACCAGCGTAAGCTGACCTTTTCCAAAAATGTATGTATGTCAGGTCAGGGTGAGACTTCGACTAGTTATGAGAAGGCCCTAGTGATAAGGGATTAGACGGGCAAGCTATCGGACGGAAGGAGGGTGTTGGCAAGCTGGCATAGTTATAGCAATAAAACGTAGTGACAGTTAGTATTTCCTTATGTAAATTATCTCTTACTTTGTAGTACTTGGCAAATAAATAAAAGTTTAAAATTTCCGCTGCTTAGTTATCTCTGTTGATACCTTGTGTTCATGAGTAAATCCGATTCGTGACCCCTTCTAGAGCCAAGTCTGGGAGTGGGCGTCACAAATTCGAACCATGTGTTACTACTGATAAATTTACTAGGGGTAATTTAATGTCAAATGATAACCATGAAGCTTGGGTCATTTCATGTGGAACATCAAATGGTTGAAAATATATTATGCTGTCCACAACCCTAGACAGGATCCTTCCCACAAATGCGTTCGGTCAGCATGCCACATCAGCTTTTTACCCATCCTTCCAAATCCTTCCCACAGACAAAATTTTCCCATAACGCTGCACTTCCAATAAACACACATTTTTTCCACATGTTAGAGCAAGAATACTTGTGTGGCCGCTACTGTGCGAATAGATTAGCATACTAGAGTTTATATGTATGTAATGATGTCAACTAACCAACCAGCGAACCATTGGTTCGCTGGAACCAACAAACCAATGGTAAGCCAACTTATTGGTTTGATGTATAGCTCCTATAAATAGGATTGGTTGGTTGATCATCTTTAAAGTTTTCTTCATTTGTTCTTCTCTGGTCTAGTGTTGAGAGGAGAGGTTCTGTCCAACCTCTCGCAGGGGTTTAATCGATGTATACTCATTTGGTTTGTAAGAATTCGACACTAATTGAATGACAAACTTCCGTCTCTATCTTTCTATGATCTGAAAACGATCAGTGACGTGTTTTAATAGTGGTATCAGAGCTGTTGGCTAATTTCCAGATCCTATCCTTTGTTTTTGTGTGTTTTTGAGATGTTAAAAGTCAAATTAGGTGAGATTCGGTGAGGTTTTGATCAAATTTTATTCAAACGAGTGTTCCCGAGTCATTTGCGCACCTAACAGTAGTGATTGAGTGAAGAAATTCAATATATTTGGAATCTCGAGTGAAATCAGAGTTTTTGAGTGCTGGTTTGCCGGTTGAATATGCTGGTTCGCTCATGGTTCGCCAGGCAATCTTCATCATGGTTCTCTATGCAATCTTCATTGTTGGTTCGATGTTCACTGGTTTGCTAGTATATATTCATATAGGTTCGCTAGGCTATCTTCATCAACGGTTCGCGACAGTTATTTGACCGAACCAATGGTTCGTAGCAGTTACTCCGCTGAACCAAAATGGTTCATCGGCCGAACCAAAATGGTTCGCTAGGCTTTTGGTTCGATGACTATGGTTCGCTGATATACTTGATCCGCTGATGATGTGGTTCGCTAAACAGATTTTGTAAACCATTCTTTGATTGGATTTCATGAGAGATACAAGTTACCCGAATTACCCCCCCCCCCGGATTTAGTAACTTTACATTCTGATTAGTTTTCGACGAAAAATGTGATTTTTGGTTGTTTCACTAATACTAACGTAACTTGAGTTCCGTTAAGAGTTATGGAAGCTAATACTAGCCAAAACGACCGTCTTGACGAGATCTATGCTTTTACTTCCCTAACGGCCAGTATCATCTGTTTCGTGTCACACCCCAACCGACGACGGAATATGTCGGGCAACAATGATTGTCCAGATGCACTAGGGGTGTTCAGAAACCGTAAAAACCGAATCAAACCAGTTAAACCGGACCAAAAAATCGGTTTGGGTTCATAATATGTATAATGGTCCGGTTCACGGTTCCAAAAAATAAAAACCGGCACTTGCGGTCCTGGTTACGGTTTTGGTTTTATTTATGCGGGTTCAACCCGGACCGGTCCGTAATTTTTATATATTATGTATATATTTATATATTATATTTTAATCTTTTAAATTTTTTTAAAAACTTACTGGTGGCGACCTTTTAGTTATTTTAATCTAGATATACTCAATCTGTTCAAAAAAAGATATACGCAATCAAGGCAATCACGCATTCAATTTTCTTGTAATACTCCTCTTGGCGTGACCGTCCCTTTAGTTTCTCACCTTCTCTCGATCATTTAGCCGATCCTTTCTCCCTGTGCAGCAAGCCAGCAATCATCGAATCATTGTCATCCCCATTCTCTCAAAGTGGCAGAATGTTTGCTACTTTGTAAGATTGTTTTATTTTAGAAAGGATGTTTGATTGTTTGTTACTTTGTAGTTTGTAACTTGTAAGTTGGTTTTATTCATCAGGGACCAAACCGGCATATAATCAGCCTAGAACCGCCGGCCCAAAACAGGTCCAACAATCAGCCCAAAAAAATAAAGAGTTTGCAACTTGGACGGTTTAAACCGGTAAAACCGTAAACCAAACCGGTTAACCCGGTTTGGCCGATCCAGTCAACCCGGACCAAATCGTTCGGTTTGGTTTGAAAAAATTCTAACCCGTTTGTTACGGTTTGGGTTCAAAAAATCCTAAAACCCGGACCAACCGGACCATGAACACCCCTAAGATGCACATGACAACTAAAATAAGTTGTAATACTTAAACATGCCCTTTTTCATTAATCAATTTAAGATATTGCACAAGAATAATAAACATGCAGTAATACATATCAAACTGATTTAAAGTTTTTAATCTTGGTCCAACAATCCTAACGTGATCATAACATAGCTCAAGTATCGATTCCTGCAACATGTATAATATGAAGTGTCAACTATAAAAGTAGTTGGTGAGCAATCCTGGTTTAAGTATATATATATATAGGGAGAGGATCATTTGAGAACCAATTGGGTTTGAGAACTAAAAAGAACTAATCTCAGTCACTAGTTTATATATATGGAAAACCCCCCATGAATTATAGTGGTCCCCACCTGAAATTAGTGGTTGAGATTTAGTTCTCAAAAGTTCTCAAAATAAAAAGTTCTCATTTGAACCTAACCCTATATATATATATATATATATATAGGGTTAGGTTCAAATGAGAACTTTTTGTTTTGAGAACTTTTGAGAACTAACTCTCAACCACAAATTTCAGGGGAGGCCACTACAATTTATGGGAGGGGGGATACATGTAAATAAACTTGTGGCTCAAATTAGTTCTTTTTAGTTCTCAAATCAAATTGGTTCTCAAACGATCCTCTTCCTATATATATATATATATATATATATATATATATATATATATATATACTGAAAAACATGCGAAGTGTCATAATGTCAGAATAATGGGAAACATAACATATCAGTATAATTGGCAACTAGAAAACCTATTGAAAACCTGTTGAAATCCCTTGAAAACAACTTATTGGCAATTCCTACCACACATTATATAACACATAATTCATTCACAGAGCACATACGCATTTGAAATTGAGAACCATTGGAAAACTTATCGATATAAGATACATGCTACACCCAAAGTGAAAACGAGAAAAGGGGCAGAGATTACTCACCTAATGAGTAGATTGGAAACAAGAGATGGAACCGATTGCGAGAGATAACAACTTGTCGATTATCCTAACGAACGAATATGCTAAATGAATATAGGGAATGATAATGATTATAGTTCTAAAGACACGAGGAACTTAAGGAGTGTTGGGTTAATTTGATTAAAAGACCATTTTACCCCTTACCGGTATATTATGATTTATTTATTTGTTTATCAAATTTTGGACTCATATACTCTTATTATATATATAAACATGATCTAAGACCAAAACAAGTCCTAATATCTTCCGGTTTGTTTGAATAATCATATTCAAAACCCTAATTGCGAAATATTTATCAAATAAATAGAAAAATATTCTATTAAATAAAATAAATTTAGGGTTTTTACTTAAAATATTATTTTATAATATACCTTAAAAGGTTGGCCCTCAATTTAACCCGTTTGTTTTATTTTGGCAAAGCAACGTCGTGAAAACCCTAATTTCAGAGTATTTATTAAATAAATATCAAAAAATTTTATAAAATTGTATAAATTTCGGGTTTTATTTATTATAATATATTATATTATTCCTCAATCAAACCTTAATTCAACATCGTTTACCCAATTTGGGCAGAACAACGTTACGAAAACCCTAATTTTGACCGATTTTTAAATAAAATACCAAACCTCCCCGAAACTTGAAATTAACTTAGGTCTTTGTTAAAACACGTTATTTTAGGATTACCTACAAAAATTCAGACCCTAATTCCAATCCGATCACCTAATTTTAGCAAAACAAACTCAAGAACCCTAATTTTTATACATTTTTAGAAACCAAACTTAGACACAATATTAGCAAAAACTGAGATAGGTTATTGTTAAGCATACCTAATAACGTGGGACTGCAGAATTTCAGTTTGAGAAGCCTCCTGGATTGATCGAATTGGAAGAATGAAGTTTCTGCCAAGAACTAGGGTTTATAGAGTGAAGATTTGATGAAATTCTGCTTAAATCCGAATGTTAGAGGCTCTATTTATAGTCAATGGGTTCGTGGGAGAGTGCTCCAGGTGCCTATGGTGACTATTTGAGCAGAAATGACACGTAGAAGCCAAATTCGTGTGAAGAAAGGCAAGAAACGTAGCAAAAAACGAGCCTGATGCTAAATATGTCCGCAGACAGCAGTCGCGGACCGCGACACTCAGTGCATATACCCCATGCGGTCCGCGAGGGGGGAGGGGGGCAGGATATTTGTTTTATTTTTTTTTATTTTTAATCATTCGTGCTCGTTTTAACTCGATAGCCTCTAAACTTTTACGAGCAACTTATAATAACCTCATAAAACATTATGGAACATAAAAATATGATTTTTGAAATTTACGTGATTCCCGGTTATTAACGGATTTGCACGAAAAACGGTAAATTCATTTATTTGTGTTTTAATTAACAAAATTGATCTATAATTTAACCAACTGATTTTAATGTTATAAAATGATTGTAGGATATTCCAAAGTATATATTTTAAGATAAAAACCTCGCGATTCTCGGTAAATGATAAATCGAGTACCGTAATCGCATAAAATCGAAATCGCTTTATGTTTGTTTTAAGTAAATCATTTAAACTAAAACTTTGCAAATTTATTATTTTGCTTTAAAAATTGATTATGGAATATCCCGAACATGATTTAATTGTATATATTAGACAAATTCTTTCGATATTTGTTAAATCCAAACTCGATTTGCGCGACAAGTTTAGATTTGGGTCGGGTTTTGTAAATGGGCTGGACACGGGTGTTACAGTCTCCCCTACTTTAGGAATTTACGTCCCGAAATTAGAAGGGAATAAGAGGAAGGAATATATCAATGGTGATAGGGAATTTAATTCAAACAAACAACCAATAGTCAGTTCTAAGTTCGATTTCTAATTAATTTTAAAGTACCTTCGATGCTTATATATCGGGTATACCGCAGCTAACCCACCACACCTATAATACTTTAAAAATACGCTAGTAACCTACGGAGAACTATCATTTTCCAAATAACGAATGAACTTATGATCGTAACAACACGATAGAGATTGAACAACATCAGATATGATGGATCGAGATTACACGATTATCTGTAACAATCAGATTTACAGATTTGATTTATCACTGTTTCCCCTACTTCAAGGAAAAGACCAGTGGAATATGAGGAGAGTGGTGGGGGTAACATGATTTACATGATTTACTTTTAAATTGTTGAAACTGATATTTTGACATTAAGTCAAGAATATAATTCCACACAATGAAATGGGATCACAGATTTCTCAACAAGAGAACGCATCGGGTATTGGTGAGCTAGATGGGTAGCGAGCCACTTCCAAATCACCCACGATACGTGAGGTCTAGTTAATAGTCGGGATTAGAAATTGGCTAAAAACCAAGATTAACGTCTATGACCAAAACCAAATGTATGCTAAGCTAGCATTACATACAATTGATTAGGTGTAGTACATATAAGTCTTGGACTGGCTAGAGAAATCAGAGATACTTTATGGTCTAGAGTAAATTCCATCATCGCCAAGGCGGTGATAATGTGAGAGAAGCGTTTTTAACAGACATATTTAATTAATTCATATGAGGAAAAGATAGTGATACAACACGAAATTACCATTTAAATGGATCATCATTCAAATGATAATACGAATTGACCACTTGATATCGAAGTGCATATCATTTTTTGAATGAATCACCATTCGAATGATAATTCAAATTGGATATCATAATCTTTCCATTATTAAGATTAGTAAGGGGGTCAAGACCAAATTAAATCATGGTTTTGAGAAAGTTCAGGAATCACTAATGGATAATTATTTCGTATAGAGATAATGCTAATAACGAGGATTGATCTTAAGGAGATAGACAATTCTGCGAATTATCTTGAAGATGTCGCTAATATAAGAGTTTCAATATTTGATGATGAGTCCATCGGACTGGTGATGTACATTCGAGATGTATCATCTTTAATGAATGGTTGTTCCTCAAAGTGGGGAACTAGACCGAATGAATTTTGATAAAGTGACATTGCAACAAGGATGCCACGTACTCTTTGCGTAAGTAATTGAGAAATGATAAAATTGAAAGAGATAAAACTTTTATTTCAACACGATAGAGATACATTACTACAACAAAATTGATAACGGTTTCTAGTCCTTACTAAGCATGAACTGAGTACATCAAACATCATCTAGGTTGGAACTCGGACATGGGCTCCATGGTTAGCATTGTCAACTGGAGGGTTGGGTATATTTGCAAAAGTAAGCAAAGGACAAGTATTTCTGAAGTGTCCATGTTGACCATAATTATAGCAGGCACGAAACGGAACAACAGAAGCCTGAGCAGGTGCTGGAGCCACAGGTGGAACTATTTGAGGTTGAGCTCTTGGAGGTAGATGACAAGCTTTTTGAAAATGACCATATCGATTACAATTATTGCATATACAACAAGGTGAGTTTACGGGATGATGATGTTGGCAGGTATTACACGAAGGGTAAGGACCATTATATGGTTTCTTAACATGTGGAGCAACGAGAGCAAATTGAGAAATAGGAACAGCGGGAATCGCAGTGGCGGATACAACAAAGCTCTTAGCTTTCCTCTTTTTGTTGTTGGTATTGGCAGATGAAGATTCAACATGAACTTTTTTTTTAGTCTCAGTCTTTTTCTTTCCCTTCTTGTCTCCTTTCTGAGTCTAAGTGCCTTTTCTAACATGATTATCAGTTAACCTTTTTCCAAGACGCAAAGCATCGTCGAGTGTTGCGGATTTGCTTCCCCATACAGCATCTTTGATGAGCATAGCAGACCGCCAATGTACTTTTTGATGCACCGTTGTGTAGAGAGGAGCGAATCAGGTAATAGGAGCTTTAGTTCTTGGAAACGATCGATATAGGCTTGGCTTTCTCCACTTTCTTGTTCCAAATCATGAAAATTCATCTTCTAATTCTTCATCTCACTACGCGGGCAGTACTCTTCCTTCATTATATCCTTGAGTTGATTCCAAGGCAAAGCTAGAGCGTCTTCAGAACCACGAAGTCGTTTCTCGCCATTCCACCATGTAAGTGCTTTCTTGGTTAGAGAACTGGTTGCATGACGGACTTTTAAATTCTCAGGACAATCACTGTTGGTGAAGGTGTTTTCCATACCCTCAAAACACTGAAGTAGACCGGTAGGCCCTTCAGATCCAATGAATTTGGGAGGGTTACAAGAGATGAAGTGTTTGAAGGAGCAAGTGGTGGTAACACCATGATGGGTAGGATTAGCAGTTAGGTTTTGTTGAAGTTGTAGCACCATGTTTGGGATGACCTTTGCCATTTGTTTGGCAATGAACGAGGCCATCTTGTGGTTTGAGTTGTTCTTGCGTTGGCCGTTGAAGTGAATCAACATTCTAAAGAGAAGGAATGTTCGTGAGACAATAGATAAGGCATGGTTGATAATTGATTTTGGATTATGAAGGGGAATATTTCACAAAACATATGAATTTCGGAAATCATGAGTTTTTTAAATAAGGGATAGGAACGAAATAATGTTATTTTAATAAAACATAATGGGATGGTCTTCGTTTCTTGATTGAGAAACTACAACAGTGACTAATCATAGTTAATTGGGATCCGTAGTAGTAATTGACATGCTTTGGCCTAATAGGTTCCAACACTCTCACCAAAGACTTCTAGGTTGGCATCCTGGTCCATACGGCTGATCCAGATTTATACGCAATGTCTGCCTAGATAGACCTCCGGCTACCAGTGCTTTCCCCCTTCCAGTTACTACATGTCTACTGCTAGGAATCTAACTCCGACGGAATTTTCAAAATTAAGATGTTCAGAATCCTAAAATGGTAGTAAGGCACCATTACTAAGGATATAGTCTAGGAAGCCAGAAGAGATTAGTGTACATGTGTGTGTTAAGTGTTAAGGCAAGGGTGTGATTTAAGAGATGCAAGTTTAAGCAGCATCTAAAGACATAATATAATAATAGGCATACAGACATAAGTTAATCATGTAGGACACCTAAGGAATATATAGTCTAGGTTATCCAGGTCTAATAACCTAAGTACCTATAGCCAAGGCTCCGATACCAATCTATCACACCCCAACCGACGGCGGAATATGTCAGGGCGTAATGATTGTCCAGATGCACATGACAACTAAAAACGTTGTAATACTCAAACATGCCCTTTTGTAGAAACGAGTAACGATCTTACTACTGCATGCTTTGATCAAAGTAACGAACACGAGATGTAAATAAGAGAATTCGTATTGAATCACTTGAGATTACAATGAAGACTCTCTGGTTTCTCTCTAGAACACACACACAGAAAGTGTAGAATGACAGAAGTGTTCCACTAATTACCTACACATTCTAACACACAAGCTATTTATAGTTAGTGACATAGCACCCAGCGTACCAACTGGTACGCCGGATCATATGATCCGCCACCAACCAAATAGACACTACAACTCACTTTAATACATGCTCACATAGATACAATACACGAGACACTCATAGCATAGAAATATGCTCTAACACCTTTTTCATTAATCAATTTAAGATATTGTACAAGAATATTAAACATGCAGTAATACATATCAAACTGATTTAAAATCTTTAATCTAGGTCCAACAATCCTAGCGTGATCACAATATAGCTCAAGTATCGATTCCTGCAACATGTATAAAATCAAGTCCTAATATCTTCCGGTATGTTTAAATAATCATATTCAAAACCCTAATTGTGAAATATTTATCAAATAAATAGCAAACTATTTTATTAAATGAAATAAATTTAGGTTTTTTACTTAAAATATTATTTTATAATATACCTTAAAAGATTAGCCCTCAATTTAACCCGTTTGTTCCAATTTGGCAAAGCAACGTCGTGAAAACCCTAATTTCAACGTATTTATTAAATAAATATCAAAACATTTTATAAAATTGTATAAACTTGGGGTTTTATTTATTATAATACATTATACTATTCCTCAAAATATCAAACCTTAATTCTACATCGTTTACCTAATTTGGGCAGTTTAACAACGTTACGAAAACCAAAATTTTGACTGTTTTTTAGATAAAATACCAAACCTTCCCGAAACTTGAAATTAACTTAGAGCTTTGTTAAAACAGATTATTTTAGGATTACCTACAAAAATTCAGACCCTAATTCCAATCCGATCACCTAATTTTAGCAAAACAAGCTTAAGAACCCTAATTTTTATACATTTTTAGAAACCAAACTTAGACACTATATTAGCAAAAACTGAGATAGGTTATTGTTAAGCATACCTAATAACGTGGGACTGCAGAACTTCAGCTTCAGAAACCTCCTGGATTGATCGAATTTGAAGAATGAAGTTTCTGCCAAGAACTAGGGTTTTTAGAGTGAAGATTTGATGAATTTGTTAGAGGCTCTATTTATAGTCAATGGGTTCGTGGGAGAGTGCTCCAGGTGCCTATGGTGACTATATGGGTAGAAATGACACGTAGAAGCCGAATTCGTGCGAAGAAAGGCAAGAAACGTGGCAAAGAACGAGCCTGATACTAAATCTGTCCGCAGACAGTAGTCGCGGAATGCGACACTCGGTGCGTATACCCCTCACGGTCCGCGAGGGGGGGGGGGGGTGGGCAGGATATTTGTTTTATTTTTTTTCTTTTTGATCATTCGTGCTCGTTTTAACTCGATAGCCTCTAAAATTTTAGGAGCAACTTATAATAACCTCATAAAACATTATGGAACATAAAAATATGATTTTTGAAATTTATGTGATTCCCGGTTATTAACGGATTTGCACGAAAAATGGTAAATTCATTTATTTGTGTTTTAGTTAACAAAATTGATCTATAATTTAACTAATTGATTTTAATGTTATAAAATAATTGTAGGATATTCCAAAGTATATATTTTAAGATAAAATCTCACGATTCCCGGTAAACGATAAATCGAGTACCGAAATCACGTACAAATCGAAAATCGCTTTATTTTTGTTTTAAGCAAATCTTTTAACCTAAAACTTTGCAAATTTATTATTTTGCTTTCAAAAATGATTATGGAATATCCCGAAGATGATTTAATTGTATATATTAGACAAATTCTTTCGATAATTGTTAAATCCAAACTCGATTTGCGTGACAAGTTTAGATTTTGGTCGGGTTTTGTAAATGGGTCAGACACGGATGTTACATTTCGATACCCAAATTCCATTTCTAAGACCTCCGTTTTTACATTTGAAATTTTGAGGTGCCAGATTCCGGTTCTTCTCAAGAGTTATTCGTCGAACTTCTGAGATATTTTTGTGGGTAGTCACGATTTTTTTTATGGGCATGAAATCAAAAACATGTTTCTGATGATTGACAGAGATTCTGAAACTGGGGTGTGATTACTTTGGAACGTTAGTCAGAGAATTATCTTTCTACACAAACTGAAGATTAAAAGTTGATTCAAGATTCCATTGCGAGCGAACTGAGTTTATTATTTCACAAAATTGATGCTTGCGAGCTTGGAATTGAGCATTGAATATTTCACTTTTCGAGGGGGAGAATGACCCAGGTTTCAAAAGTGAATATTCAATGGCAGGCAATCATTTCAGGAGTTTTAACGGTGATTTTTTTATGGAAATTTCAATGTCTTCGTGAAAGTTGTTTTGTATAACAGTGATTTTCTGATGGAACTCTGTCATATGCCTGATACTTTCTAGAGTCGTGAGGTTCTCATGTTGAATATACCGAGACCACAGGCGTAATATCCTTTGACTGCTGATACATTGGGATAGACTTAATGCCGAGAGGGAATTTCCATGGTTGTTAATTTTGTATTTGTTGGTTTTCATGAAGATCTTGGTGCATTATTATTCATGAAGATAGATTCAAAGATTTATTTTTGTCAGAAGATATGATCTGTTTCTACTAGTGCAACTGATTTTCGTTGGATGTCTTCTAAAGTATGATGATAACTGATGAAGTGAACCTTTATCATATGTCGGTTCCGAATGGATGGATGTGCTTTATCAGAGTGGGAACTTTTTTGGTTGTGGTTAAGGTTGGCAATTCGTGTATTATCGTGTTAAACATGTTAGAAACGACGCGATTAACACAAGTATCAAACATGAAAACGACTCATTTAACACTTGGCTTTGGTGGTTTGAGCGTGGAAGTTATATGTCTTATGTATCAAAAAGTGAAATGATAAACCCTAGAATACTAAATTTTTTAAAGTATAAAATTACATAGTGTATTTTTTTGTTAAACAGTTCTTATTGTGTCTAAACAGGTACACAATTTTCCAGCCCTAGTTGTGGTCAGAAGATAACGAAAGGATCCTGCTTACCTGAAGTTCAGTAACAGGGGGAATTTGCTGAAAACTGTCATGTCAAGAAGCAACAGATTTGACTGATGGATTGCGAAGTGTGAAGATCAACATTCGACAGCAACGTCCAAGGGGGAATCTGTTAGAGCAAGAATCCTTGTGTGGCCGTTACTATGCGAATAGATTAGCATACTAGATTTTTATATGTATGTAATGATGTCAACTAACCACCAGCGAACCACTGGTTCGCGGGAACCAACGAACCAATGGTTAGCCAACTTATTGGTTCGTTGTACAGCTCCTATAAATAGGATTTGTTGGTTGATCATCTTTAAAGTTTTGTTCATTTGTTCTTCTCTGGTCTAGTGTTGAGAGGAGAGGTTCTGTCCAACCTCTCCCAGAGCTTAGTCGATGTATACTCATTCGGTTTGTAAGCATTCGACACTAATTGAATAACAAACTTCTGTCTCTATCTTTCTATGATATGAAAACGATCTGTAACGTGTTTTAACACCACATCATCATTTCTTTTCTATTTTTATTTATACATTATTAAATTATAAATATTTATTTTTATTTTACATATTAATAATACATAAGTTAATATATAATTAAATTAAAATTAAATTAACGTTAAGTTTTTAAATGAAAAAAAAAATACAAGGAAATGCATAATTGAAAATGCAGAACTACAATTGTCTACTCTCCCATAGATATTCGACAAGGTCGTTTCGTAGCGCTTGATGAGTGTCTTTGCTACACAAGCTTCTGAATCTCTCCATTCGGGCCTGAAACTCTGTCGTTGGCCCACTGTTGTAATCTGGTGGATCGGGTTCATGCTCCGCACGTGACAATTTGTTACCTTCGGCCCTTCATCCTCTAAAATCATATTATGTAAAATAATATATACAAGCTAGCATTATATCACCTATCCCTCTAGGGCTGCATATCTTCTTGGACCTCGAATAATGGCCCACCTAGCTTGAAGGACACCAAAAGCTCTATTCACATCTTTCCTTGCAGATTCTTGACGTTTCTTGAAGTACTTCATTTTGTAATAATCCTTAGGTGGATATGTAAAACTCTTCACTATTGGTGCCCATCCAGGATAATACCATCCGCAAGATAATACACATTCGTGTAGATGTGCCTATTCACTTCAAAAGTACAATTAGGTGCACTTCCCTCCAATACTTGATTAAAGACCGGTGATTGATTGAGCACATTGATGTCATTGTTTACACCTGCCACTCTAAAGAATGCATGCCAAATCCAAAGGTCTTTTGATGCAGCTGCCTCTAGCATAATGGTCGGATGACCATGGTCACCACTGTGTATTGAACTTTCAAGGCAGTTGGACAATCCCTCCAAGTCTAATGCATACAATCAATGCCACATAACTAAGTAAAAAGCGTGGCCATTGCTCACATTTAGCCACGCATAAATAGTTTTGTTTTCTTTTAATTTACTAAGTAATAAAATCTACTCTTCCGTCACACAACATTATTTAAGCGTGGCCATACATTCCTTTTTGGTCACACGAATAAAAAATCATAAAAATTCCGTGGCCGTTTGGTGCATTTCGCCACTCTTTTTTAAGTGTGACAAATAAATGCCACATGTTTTTGTAAAACAGTGGCTAAAGCCACTGCACCTGATTGTTGTTGTCACATAAACAAAAAAATACGTGGCTAAAAGGGTCCAAAGGCTATATATTTGGCCACGGGTACAAAATATGTGTGGCTAAAACGAGAATTTCTTACCTTTGGCCACGCTTTTTTCAAAACAGTGGCTATGCGTTATCAAAAAAACCGTGGCCAAAGCCACTTTTTGACGTAGTGCAATGCTAAACATTCCGTTAAAGCCATGACCGTCTAAATGCATTGCCAATAAACGTTTGATATCATTTTGGTTTGGCTTTCTGAGATATTCCCCTTGAAAGATTTGTACACCGACCTGCAGAACTTACACAGACATTCAAGGGTAGTACTCTCTTCAATTCGAATGTATTCATCCACTTAGTCAGCTGTACTGCCATATGCCATTTGAATTATAGCACTTGTGGCTTTTTGTCTAGGTGACAAACCCTAACATCATATCTCTATGAAAAATAGTATGAAGTTCACATTTACCTAGGTCAGAAATATTGTCAAGAATGCGGATAAAAAGTCGGGACGACATCCTGAAATGAAGCCGGAAGAAAAACTCATCATACACCAGTATGGGGGCAAAATAATCATTCCATAACTATAGGTCTTCGGCAACACGACCTCTATCTACCTCTTTGCATTTCTTATTTTGCTTTGAGGATTCGGCCGCTTCTCCGTCTTCACGATCCCATTCGAATATTTGATTTGCAATTGCTTCATCTTCTCCTTCCGTATCGTGAAGAATATTTTTTTAATTTTCCACATAACATCTTGAAGTTGTTGGGTTATGACAGCGGTATTCGGGTCCCCGGTAATGTCTTTTAATCGAATAATTATTTATGACAAATAATTATTAAATCGTTTGCCGAGTAATTAGTAAATTAAATTCAAAATAATTAAATTAAAAATTAATTTAATACGGAGCGGAAAAAGATTTAATTTACAAACGCGAAAACCAGTTTATTAATGTAAGCCATAATGAACAGGATTCGACAATCACCAAAACGCGCAAACACCAAAAATGCGTTAAAACAAGAAAGCGATACAAGAATAAATTAAAATAAATAAATATAAACTAATGACAAGTTTAGATATACCTGATCAGTGATTCAAACACACGTTAGAGACACCGGAAGTCAACGGGTGACGCTAGGGTTTCGTAGGCGACGATTCGACGGGCGAATCGAACAATCCTCGCAGTTACGGATTTACTACGCGGTGACTCGAGCACCGAGAAAATCACGTACGTCGGATTGGGCGTGAATTGGCATTCATGACGGTGGTTCGCAAAGAGGGTGTCGGATGGGAAGCGAGCGACGACGAGGAGAGGCGGCGGCAGTGCGAAGGGGCGGCAGCAGTGATCGCGGATGCCGCGGCGGCTCGGGTTGGGGCTGCGGCGGCGATCACTAATACGGCGACGACGGTGGCGGGCGAACTCGGCGACGGCGGCGGACTCACGTCGGCGGCTAGGGTTTCTCGACTTTGTTGCCTGGAGGCTACCGAGAGGAGGAACCACGGCGAAATGGTGATTGAGGATTTAATTTCTCACGAGCGACAAGGATGAACCGCCAAAAAAGCGGCGGTGACGGCGGCCCTAGGGTTGGCCGAAAATCGCAAGGGAGAGAGGGAGAGGAGGGGGCCGAAAATTCTAATCACTCGATTAGGGTTTTCGTCTCCTTGATCATTTATATATAAATGATTAAGTTTCCGATTAGTCCCTCGTTTTTATCTAATCCTTAATCGAACCTTTTAGTTGCGCGACTAACGTTTTAACTCATTAAAACATTTGTCGCTAGGCGAGACTTAACAAATATTAGTCAAAGACTGATTCGTTAACTGTCGTCTAAGACGTCAATAATATTTAACGTCGTTCGTCGCTTAAATAATCATATCGATTAATAATGAATAACTAATTAATATATTTATTAAACAGGTTAATAAATATTTAATTCTTCTGATGATTTTCTGGTTATTCAGATAAGCGGACTTAAAACCCGTTGCCTCCTGCGTAACTCTTACGGGTCTTGATCGGGTCGGGTACTTGATTTAGTTGGGTCTGTACACCTAAATCCAACAGTCTCCCACTTGGACTGAGCGCGACCACAAATCAAGAAACAGTCAGAGGTGCTCTAGCTACACGTGGCTGTCCCAACCAGTCATGACACTTCAAGTCAAATAACCAAGGCATATCAACAAACTCGTGATATAGTTTTGACTTATGGTATTTGTAAAGTCATCAGATCCTTTCTGTAAGAGACATCAATTGAACTAGAGACATGGATTTATTTATTCTCTTCCATGTTCGATCATTGCATTTCTCGTTTTATCATTCGAAGAGGTCCAATCAAACACACAGTAAGTTTGGGTAAGGCCTTAAACTTAACACTTGGAACTAATGAGAGGGCCCATGATGTCAAGCTGTTGCATTATTAGTGCAAGAGTACAGAATCCCCTGTTGAATACATAAAGCTCCCACTAAGCCTTAGATCCATTCCCAAAAGTAACTGTTATGGTTGGCAGTTACGTGACAACGTTAAGCTACAATCAAATAATGTTCTTTAGCATACGGGAGGTCGCTCATGTATCTCAGGTCAAAGGATACCGTTGAGTATACCATTAATCAAAATTGTCTTATGATTAAATCCATGAAGCAATTTGATGCGAGTTACGTCCCGACGTCATTCTCTGATGAAGCCTTATGAGTCTGGATAGTCAACAATTTGAGTCCAGAGTCAAAATAGTCTTAATTCAGGATTTGCTCCCACAACGTCTGATCGACTACGGACTTTTAGAATATTAATGGAATATTCATGGATAAAAAAAACGTATAAATTCAAACACATTACGCAAAATTCAGACTTTCGTCTAATTGCTTAGAGGAGGTCGAATGATTTGGTGCAAACGTTAGTGTTCGACATCCAAAACTAAATTCGAACGTCGATATGGTGTAGAATTCAGGCACTTATGCAATAGTATCATTTCACTGATCTAGCTTGATCATTGAATTTGTGAATTTGCTACCATGTCGTCGGGTTTCGTTTTAGGATTGCCAATGTCAGTTGTTTCTTAAGCTTCAGTGTTTATCTTGAACAGTGAGACTTCTTAAGTGAATTGAACTTGTGATAATGCAGTGCCCCTTGTAAGCACATTTATAAGTGTGTTATCACTTAAGTGAATTGAACTTGTGATAATGCAGTGCCCCTTGTAAGCACATTTATGACTGTGTTATCACTTGAGCATGTTAATCGACTTTTGCAGAGTCGAATTAACCCTTTGAATGTTTTATCGCATTCCTAGTTCAGATTGAATTAAGGTGGCTATTAATGTTCAACGAGTATAATCAGTACTCAGACAATGAACATATATTTCCTTTCATCAGTGTATGATAGTGATGATGTGATTTTCCATCTAATGTCGTTGGGTAATCCTTTACTTCGACATTCCATGCAATATCTAAGTATTGGACTTCTTTCGTATCATATTTAGTATGATTCGAACTGTTTCAAGAGATTGATTGTATTTGTGGGTTGCTCAGAATGTGATTGATGTGCTTGGAACGACACTAAAAATACTAATAAAATGGGCCTAGAACCTAGACCTAAGACACACCTAATTCTACAGAAATAACCTAAACCGAACCGAACCCTAAGGCAGTGAACCTGTCGGATCGCAGAATAGCTAAGGAAAGACCGGGAATATCGAAACCTAGAGACACTCTATAGCCAAAATTAACCTAGACCTAAGAAATGGAAATACTGAGTAATTTGGATTTTTGGGATTTTTAATGATTTAATTAACTAACTTAACTAACAACTAGCAACCGAAAATAGGATAACCTTGAGAGAATCATAATAGAGAAGAGTATCACCTAGACCCGGAATCCTACTTAATACCTACAACTTCACTCAGCTTAGATCGATCTGATGGTGACTAGTTCACCTTTTAAGTCCTTCCTAGCTAACACTTCTAATGCCCAAATAGGAGTTCACCTTTTGAGTACGTCCTACCTCAACTAAACCTAGCCACCCTTGAACCTAATCTAAGGCACCCTAGGCTAGCAGGAGCTACCAATAACTACCATGATTGATACGGAATACCAAGTTAACCAAACCCCTAGGACACTTCTGTTTGAGACAATGCTCCCCTAGAACTTTAACCAACCCAACTACCCGACAATTCTTTACCCTTTTTAGTCTCAGAAGAGGCAGCACATTGCAAACAAATCATCAACCAACTATCAATGCAATAGTTCAAGGAAACCCTAAACTACTCTATCGCAATTAACCTTAAGTCAACTACTTTAGATGATCTACCTTAACCAAAAGACATTCGCGGGTAAATCATGCATTTACAATCATTAACAATCTGCTCTCAACACACACAAGCATCAACCATGGCAATTACTGGAATTTAATAAAAGTGTAACATCAATCAATCAACCAAAAACAAGTAAAGTCATAAATACTAAGTATTCATCCAATTAGGTCTAGGCAATACAATCAAATTAGCCTAGCCTCATGTTCAAATCAAGATAACAAGTAAAGATCATTACTTTGACAGAAAACATGGGTTCAACTGAATTTAAGACAAGAAACGGAAAAGAAACACAAAACCCGAGTGTTAGATTGTGATGAACTTGTGATCCCTGGGTGTTTCCTCTCGATTCCAGCCTTCCTCTTGCTCAGAAATTCGTCCCAAAATCGCCCAGAGCCGGCTGCAAGTCGTAGTCTCTGAAATAGAACCCTAAAATCGACTTTTAAATCGCGAAACCCCTTTTTGCGGGTTTTGACCTTCTACGCGTATCGCGTACTGAGGTAAATCCCCCAGGCGATACGCCTGGAGTGCATATGACGACAAATTAGTCGGCTTCCACCAACCTTGACCTTCGTTGACCACCCTGCCTCACACGTATCGTGTAGCCATCATCTAGTCCCAGGCGATACGCCTGGGACATCTTGTTCAGCACTTGTTCTTTATTTCCTTGTTAACTCTTGTCCGCTTCTCTCGTGGCCTCGGGATTTCACCAATTACCTACAAAAACATATAAAAACATAAACAAAGACTCAAAGACTCAAAACTAATTAAAAACAACTTAAACTAATAAAAACTGACTCAAATTGACTCAAATAACTATATAAAAGACCTCGGAAATAGGATGTGTTTGCAACACATCAAACATCCCCACACTGACTCTTTTTTCGTCCTCGAAAAATACTGCAATGGAATCATAACCAGGAGATTGACTTCTAAGTATTCAACATTCAAATTTATCAATCCACCATGCTATTCCACAATCCAAAACGTAATAACACACTAACTACAATTGCCGATATTTCGATCCGACTAAACCCAACCACTGACCTTTTGTTTCGCCCCCATGTGTTTATGAAATTACCGAATATAAGCTCAGTCTACCTATGGGTCCCTCTAAAGAAAGCTCAAGTTCAACCTACTACCAAATCATATTCAGTCAAAGTAAAGGGTATAAAGATTAATGTTTTATATTTTTCTCACCCTCCTTAAACCAGATACTATGATGTCCAAAGAATAATGAATTGATGGAATGCGAATTTTTGAGCATTTATTCTCTAATCTACCATATTTTTTTCTCTTTTTTTCTTTTTCTATTTTTTTTCTTTTTTTTAACTCTAATTGGTCACTTTTACCTAAAATTACCAACGGACATCATCAGAGGCATTCTTTTCGAGATGCTATCCCTAAAATCATACGTGAGTATTTTGCCCGCGAGATCCGAAACATCATCAGAGGCACTTACCACGGGATACCATCCTTAGTTCGTACATGAGTATTTTGTCCCTTCACTCTATATGCATTAACCAAATTATTACCTAACATGCTCATTGGACTATTCTAAGGACATAGGAGTATCTAGCCTAAAGCGGTCTCTTTCCTCCTAATCATCAGTTTCAGTATTCCTATCACTCCTAAAATGGGAACCCACTAACAGACTGATTAACATATTTATACAACAATAAACACACAGGCTATTTAAGCTACTCATAGATCAGCTAGGCCTACCGATACATCATAGTTTAGCAATGCTTTCCATTCTCACCCTACTTTACCACATTACCATAATATTGACTTTTATTCATTATTTTAACATTTAAGCACAAAATTAGAAAACCAATTCCCAGTTTTACCTATCATTTTCCATTATGTTGCAGCCAAATTCTGAGACATTTTCGAACAATTTTTCATTTTTTAAATAAACTAAATTAAAACACACTAAAATAAAAATAAAGATGAAATACTATAATAAAAAAACAAAGACGAAAGTCTTCCTATCCTCACACTTGAACCACACATTGCCCTCAATGTGGAATGAAAATAAAACAAATCAGAAATAAAAATAAACACACGAACAATAAAAATGCAAACGAAAATTAAAAAGAAAAATAAAGCGGAACGGACTCCCCTAAATATTTATTTGGACAAACGGCAAGCGAGCTCGTAACCGCAGGTCCTCCACTGAAGTATATCTAAATCCTATGCGCGAATATCATCGGACCTATACGACACAAACAAAACCAAACGACTCGACTCGACCAAAACATTAGTAACGAACACGAAAAATAAAATCACAAAATATAAACTAAGGACGAACTAAAATAAATTGAAAAATTAAGTTAAAATGGTGTTTACCTGGAAAAACGAGAACTCACAAACCCGAAAGATCAAAAATTAAAAAATTGAAAACTTACCTGGTCGCCACCCCACTTCGCGTATCGCGAGGGGTAACTGCTCCTCTCTCGCGTACCGTGAGGAACTAACAAAACCGGCAGGTGCATCCACTCTCCAGGCGTATCGCCTACCACCAGCCACCTTCCAGGCGATACGCCTAGAACCCATTTTCCAGAGAGTTTTTTTGGCTTTTTGCAACTCCAAAATTTTTCTATCTCTGTTTTTTTTTGCTCCCACTCCAGGTTTCTTGGTCGAATTTTTCCCAGCAAAACCTGCACTCAAGACCTGCAAACTCACCTGGAATTCACCATCTATCTTTTCCACCTGTTGAGTCTCCCGAATCACCTGCAAACACCGAAAAACACAAAACTGAAAAACTCAAAATGCACGGAAAACAAAAATTGCAGAAAATTGAAAACACAACTACATAATATACAGCCCGGGCACTTAAACATTTAGCACAAAACATAGAAGCAACCTCCCAAACCATCTAGAGGTTTTGATTTCACATCCTTACCCGCAAAACTACCGGTTTTCATCCGGTTTCTATCTATCCAAC
>JBCNJP010006850.1:0-13886 GCA_039602395.1 Deinandra increscens subsp. villosa | reverse complement strand
TCGGCCTTTGCCGATGGTTGGTGCCTCCAGTTGTGTCCCATTTGGGAGGCCCACAACTAAAATAGGCTGACATTGAACTCCGTTCGGCCTCCAACCGGTTGGTTACACATTTGTGTACCGCGGAGCAGGGTTTGTCAAACCCTCAGTAGATCTACCCAACATCCCCTCGCTTCTCAGATCAACAGTACTAGGTTGAGGTCTTTTTAAGTTTTAAGGCATCCTTAGAAATCATGTGATATCATTTGGTTTAGACTTTAACCTACACTAGTCATATTAAAACAGTTTATCCTGGATTTCATTTGAAATTCCCAAAAAGAGTTTAAGTGTCAAATGGTCATTTCCGGGTTTCAATAGAAACCCCAAGGATGGACAGTTGCAAGTGTTCCCATACAACACTCTAACTTCCATAACAGGTATCCCAATTGTAATACCTCAAAACGTCAGCGTTGTTTATCGTTAAGTTCATCCGTTGTGTCCCAAACGGGCTCACAATTAAAGGGTTTGTGAAACTCACCTTAGGTTGCTCAGCTACACTGATATTTAGTCCAAGTATTGCTTAATGAAGACCTATGAACACGTTTAGGTCTTAAGTGTTAGTTTTGTGTCTAATCTTGACGTCACTATGGCCCATAACATAGCACGTTGGAACTACGACACGACATAACGACACACGACACCGATGGTTGATCATAAACAAGGGTTCACATACATCAGAAATCAAAGCATGTATCATCATAGCAAAATCATGTAAGTCATGGCATAGTATTCAAGTAAATTGCACAAGTTTGGATTCTGGTCACAATTTCGCTAGCAGTTTCGCTAGGCAGTTTCGCTGTGTGCACGGGTAGCACTTTCGCTAGGCAATACCCGATGACACAGTTTCGCTAGGCTAGTTTCGCTTGAAACTGTTGGCACAGTTTCGCTAGCCTAGTTTCGCCCGAAACTGGTTTAAACTTTCGTTCAGGGAATTTCGCTCGGTAGTTTCGTTCGGACAGGTCTGGTTGGTTTACCCGGCGACACTATAGTTTCGCTGTATAGTGTCGCCTGAAGGAGATGTACATAATTTCGCTATACAGTTTCGCCCAGAGAACTTCACAGTTTCGCTGGTCGCGAAAAACCTACGGATCAGCCTAAAAATCCATCTAACAGTCCCCATACCTCATGTAATTCAGTACATAGCATGCATAGTCAATTACCAACATAAATCAGTAAGCTTTAACACCTTAAACATGCATTATCATCATCAAATCACCAAAAACACATTTTAACCTAAAATGACCTAATCTAGCATAAATCTTCATTATGGATGGATTTCACACGTAAAGTTATAAACTTTATAACAGATCTAGCAATCCTAAGCAACATATCAGAAGATCAAGTGATTCTATAAAGATCTAAGCATGCTTTTTAAGAAAACACATAGAAAACATAAAAATTGTGGTTTTGGGACTCACGGTTCGATCTCCAAGCTTGATGGATGATGGTTCAGGGCTGAGATCTCGATGGCTCGGTGTGAATCTCGACTGACCAGATTTCCAGGAGAAAGATGGAGTGTGTGTGTGTTTTTGTGTAAAGGAGGCAAATGGTGAAACTAGGGTTTATTAAGATATTATATATCAGAGGCTAGTTTCGCTGGCAGTTTCGCTGGCCAAGCGAAACTGGCTCAGTCAGAGGGTAGACTAGCCGGGCGACACTATAGTTTCGCCCGGTAGTTTCGCTGGAAACCCAAAAGTGACCAGTTTACATTTTAAGCAAGATAAGTACAGTTCATGGGTTGTCATGCTATTCACAATGCTAAATCATGTATTTAAATCACATTGCACATAATAGCTATAAGTAAATGAACACATAACACATATGGGCGGGTTTGGTGATCAACCAAAGGTCGTGGACGTATTCGGCCTAGTTAAGCATTAGTTACTAAGTTAACACTTATAACGTAACTAACGGAGATTGTCTAACGGAAGTAAACCTTGAAATTCTCGGATGTCACAACTTGGGTGACTTATGTTACTCAAATGATCATAGACCTTATGCATATGCTTATCTAATTATTTAGGACGTCACGTGCTACCGTTCTTACCCTGCTAAATTTCTGCTTATCTACTGAATCAGTGAGTTTCACGGCCCCTTTTCCTCTTTAACTGTTTTATACTTTGGAGGAGAAATCATGAAAACTGTTAGATGCTTTTTACTTAATATTATGGTTTATCTGTTAGCCGTATGACTACTTGTTCTCTTACTGATTGCCCAACTTGGTACATTATCGTTATAAACGTTGTACAACCGTAATCCCACCATTAATTGATTTCAATTAGTTCTGTACGAAACGATAGCTAGTGAATAGATCTATTTGGGTTGACAACCCTACCCTAACTGGTAGCTCCAGTTCTGACTCCGGATTTGTCTGGGGGTACACGTCAGTTATTCTGCTCTGTTTAACATCTCTGGGCAAGGGATGCTGGGTGGGTAAACCGTTAGTATTTGAAATCAAGGTTCAGGTGAGCTCATACATCCACAACGATAAACCCTTGTAATATTTAAGTATACTGAAGACTGTTTTACAACTGTTTAACTGATAAATCACAAACCTGTGAACCTCACCAACTTTATGTTGACCCGTTTTAAATTCATGATTTCTTAGGTAATTGATGCAACTTCGTGAAGACATGCAAATGGGGCTTACTTATGCTATCGGACCTGCTTTTGGAGTCATAGTCCTGACTATCCTAATAAACCGTTAATGTTTTTATTATTAATTTAAGACTTATTTTCAAATGTAAGACATTATCATTGTCCACTATCACTTTCCGCTGCAATACAATGACGTAATGTTTTATGTAGTTTTAAATATATTAGATGTTGTTCTATGTATCCTCGACTATGATTCCATTCTCGTTCACACCCGATACCGTTGACCGGGGTGTGACAACTTTGGAGGCGGAACATAGTTGGCCTGAAACGTTTTCATGTATTCATCAAATGCACCACGTTGTTTCTGTTCCGTCGCCTCCTTAACCATCGGGTCTTCAGGTTTTCTACCTCTTTCTTCTTTATTCTTTCATCAGCTTCAGCATCTTTCTCCTTAGGAAACACCTCGAAATCATCACCAGACTGATTGTTGTTGAAGTTAGAATATAGATCTGGATACTCTTCTTCAGTGATATCCTCTATCTCAACCTCTTCATCAAAAATACCTTCTTCGTCTTCATGAGACTCTGGATCAGAAGATTCGTATTTCCTTGGTGCTGACTCAGAAGCCCTTCTCAATTCTGCATCGTTCAAATCAAATACCGCTTGCAATTTCTCAGCCGTCAAATCACCAACAAATTCTCAGACTCTCTTCTAGCGTGTACAACATCTGCTCAAATTCACTCAGACTCGTTGCCGCTTTGTTTGATGGGACTGATGTGCTCAGCATTGCTTCTTGAGAATCTTTTCTTTGAGAAGTAGATGTCCCAACATCCAAACCAGTAGTTCCGGTCGGACCTGATCCTCCACCAATATTCCCATGAGAATCATCTTGATCGGGATCATCGTTCAGATAACGCATCGGATCATCATTACAACCCGAGCTATCTCCAATCTCCCCCTGAGCTTTAAACTTCTTCATCAAGAATTTTATTTGCTCATCCATCTCAAGAAGTAACTTGCTTTGAGTCTGACTCGAACTGCTTAATCTCAGTATTTCTTCATCTTTAGCTACGTCACGACTCTACAAGACGGCAATTTGTTGACTTTGAGTCTGATTTAGTGTCCTCAATTCATCATTGTTTGTTTGTAGCACAATAATCAGCTTGTCTTGTTCCTCAGTCTTAGTCTTCAAGGCATCAATTTGAGATTGTTGATCGAATAACGCGCTCTGCAAAATACTGGCCTGAGAAAATGACACTGAACCTTGTTCAAAATTGAAATTTACTTCAGGTGTTGATTGTGTTGAAGCTGTGGCTGTAGAAAAGACTCGAGTCGTGGGAATTGACCCCATTGGCTCATTTACAAACTACGCACCAGCACTTGCTGAAGGTGTTGTGCTAACAGTTATTGATCGGTTAGCATTCATCAAATCTTACAGAAAGTCAGCCTGAACATCAGACACTAAAGTCTGAACAGACGTAGAAACTTCCGGCAGAGACATGGAAGGAATAGACGATGAAGACACACCAGAACAAGGTTGTAAGATAAATTGTAATCCTCTCTTCTTCTTACCTCTTCCACCCGCAACCGACTTCTTCCTCCTTTTTGATGGAGTAACAGAAGAAGAACCAACAACTTTATGTTTTCCTTTTCCTTGAACTTCATCGGTTGTAGGATTATAATCTTCATCGGATTCTGACAAAGCTACAGGATCATACACACGATCCTTATATCGATCGTTGCTTTTGTTCTGGCTATTCCGGTACGCGAAATGTTCATCGCTACCTTTCCTGAGCTTCACATACTTTGAATTGATCAAGACTCGCACAAACAGATTGTTTGTGTCCGATAAGTCTTCAGAGTCAGCTCCGACATTCTAAAACTCTTCATCATCTTCAGATTCATCCTCCAGGGTATTAACCGTAGGTGTCTCAGTCACACGGACAGCTACAGGAACTTCCTGTGCTGAGACCACTGGTTCAGATACTGACGGTTGAGAAACAACTGGTTCAGGTGCTTGATTCACTTGTTCTTGTACCACAGGAACTTGTCTTTTTGGTCTTTTCACTCGACCTTGTTGTGGAATCTGATTCTGTTCTTCAATCCAGCTGTAATCCAATTCCTCTGAATCACTACCATTGTCATGACGAGGTGCACCCAGTGTTGGAGCCACATAATTAACATTGGCCAAATGACCAATTAGACGCTTCAATTTTGGCTGGAACTCTGGTGCCTTTTTCTGATAAGACGCTAATGCACCCACACTTGCCTCAGTCATATGCTTCAGCTCCATTTTCTGTGCTTCAAGCTTTACTAAATCAGGATACCGGTCATTGAGAATCATCTTGAGAAATCTTGGGTAAATGGCTGCTTTCTTTTGTCTTTGAGTGAGGTTGTCTCTCATATATTGAAAGACCAACCCAGCACCATTGTATGGTCGATTCAGTACCAAAGCATTCATCAAGGACAACATAATATGTTGAACTTCATCATGTCCAGATATCCTATGCCCCAGACAAACTAACAAGACGTGCGCCAAATATTTATACGGAACGCTCAGCGAAGACTTGTAGACCCATTCTTTACTTGGATCGTCAATATACCAGATTCGCTTCAAAAACGCCACGTTATCTTCATGAGGAAATTCTATTGGTGCCGTTGTTGTATCAGTCTCTAACTTCAAAACCCGACGAATATCTGCTTTAGTAACTTCAACTTCTTTACCCTGAATAGTAGCAACAATTCTGATAGGAGCATCAGAAATTGTTCGGGCAGTATTCCAAAACTCCATAATAATATCACGATACACATCACATTGTTGAGTGATGGCATAATGAATTCGTGACCGCCTCAGAAATTCAAAGACCGGATCCTCCAAATTTTTCAAGCTTTCCTCTTGCAACACCAATATGTGCACATATGTTGTGTTTATCACCAATTTTTAAATCGTTGGCCATATCTGAAAACGCATAAGATAAAACATTCATTAAATTCCAAGTTATTAACATATATAATCACCAATTTTGTCAAATCATTGTCGTTTGCATAAACGAAACTTTTTGATCAAAAATGACAATCGGCCGAACTCTGTCCGAGCCTCCTCCAAACCCCATGTTCGGAGTGCTCTGTCTGAGCCTCCACCGAACCCCATGTTCGGAGTCTCCAAACCCCATGTTCGGACCCTGAAGAACTCCGACAAATTTGAATTCTAAAATCAGTGAAAACGACCAAATTAGACCAAAAGAATGAACACCCTTGGTCGGTTTTTTATTTCAAGCACATAGGAACCAATTTTAGCTGTTAAAAACAAGTTTTAGATGGTTACATTTCAGATCTAGGAATTGCTTACAGTCCGAACGAGTTTTCGAACAAAAAATCAACAACAAATGAATGAAAAATGAATCCAAGACTACCAGTGTACTCAGAATCACATTTCCTACCTAGAATATGTCTCAAAACCGTCAAATAATCACTAAAATGAATGTTGGAAATTTAGGCAGCCGTTCGGTGCTAGTTCGGAGAAAACAGTGACAAGTGAGCTTCGAACTCCAAGTTAGGAGTATTTATAACCCAAGACGTTTGGACCTCCGAACGTCCTCCGAACTCCACGTTCGGACCAACAGTCACACCGAACTCCACCTTCGGCCTCTCCAAACCTTGTCCGATAGTGAACTTCGGACCCTCCGAACTCTAAGTTCGGTCGTCCGAACTCCAGGTTAGGAGATTTCAAAAAAATTTCAAATTAACCCCTGATTTTGATGAATCTTCAAATTGAACCCAAAAGTTTTATAATTTAACAATTTTCCTCAAACTTCGTTCAATTCAACGATGAGGTTTCTGAAATCAAGTCCGTTTGATTGTCTCCGACATAATATTGGAATTTTTCACTAACGGTTGATCGAAAATAAAACTGAATCAAAATCTTTTTTATTTTCGTAAAATATTCAAACACACCAAAAATCTTTTTGGATTTTTACAAAATTATGCTAAAACACGCCTAAAATCTTTTTGTGATTTTCATATATTCAATCAACAAACCAAACAGATATGAAATAAAAATACTGAATTAAAACTAATATAACTTAAATGTTTTTGCAAGAAAGATCCAGACGCGAGATCATATCGGCTAATGTGCATCAGACACACTTCAATATCATTTTTAATCAGCATGCAAGTCAAGTTGGCAGCAAATACAACTTTTCAGTTTATTTCAGTTTGGGCAGATCAATTTTTATAGCTTTCTGATATGTTAAGATATGATTTAGCATGCATTGATAATCACGATAGCCCACACAATCCGAAATACCGGTAATCTAGCTTATTCTATTTTTTGTATTTTACAGAATCTGATTTCCATTGAGATTTATCGTCCATGGTGTTTCATACAAAAATAAAGCAGAACCCTAAACAAACAACAATCAGGTCGGCCGGTAGGCCCGCAGAGAAAGTCCGATTGTTTAGGAAAATAAAAAGTAGAAAATAAAGCAGAAAATGTATAACCCAACAACAATCAGGTCGGTGCTCCCGCACACGTAGAGAAAGTCCGATGAGTTATACGAAACACCAAAGAAAATAAAGCAGAACGTCAAACGAACACCAATCAGGTCGATCTTTCGATACGCAGAGAATGTCGATCGTTTGACAAAATAAATAAAATCAAACAAGTTTAAATCTTTGCAAAATGAAAGCATGCATACACCAGAACATCTCTTATTCTGCTTTTGCTTTTTCATTTTATTTAATGCCAAGATCACACAGCATCCGTCATGATGTGTCCTTACATTCAAGCAAATTTTTATGTTTATATCATACTAGCATATATCAAATTTGCCCTTACGCATTTAACTAACCAAACAAGTACCTACAGCTTTTCATTTTTTACTTTATCCGTGGTTGATAACACACGCTGATGTAATATCACTTCTCGCTTGGTCGGATCAATTTCTCAAATTTTTTGATGTTTCCATTTTTTTTATGCTTTTTGCATTTTTCATTTTATTTTTTTTTTTTCGTTTTTTTTTATATTTTCTGATTTTCTCCCCCTAAAATACAAAACACTCTATTTTTGGATTTTGCGAACAAGAAAAGAAAAACAGACAACAAAGGTAAACAAAGGAAAAAGAAAAAGAAAAAAAATGATCAACCAAAAGTTACTCAACAGGTAACTTTTGTATGTCGTTGATCTGTAAAAGATAACGAAAGCGGGTTTTGTCAAAAGCTTTCGTAAAAAGATCCGCTTTTTGAAAGTCAATATGGATCTTTTGCAGATCAATCAAGTGTGTTTCAAAACAGTCGCAGATGAAATGATAACGAATTTCAATATGTTTCGTTTTAGAGTGGTGAACGGGGTTTTTAGTTATGCAAATGGCAGCCGAGTTATCTATATATATTGGAGTAGTAAGAAACTTCAAACTGTAATCCCGCATCTACTGTTGTATCCATAAAACCTGAGAATAGCAACTTGCAGCCGCTATATATTCAGCTTCAGCCGTGGATGTAGCAACGGAAGTCTGCTTCTTACACTGCCAAGATACCAACCGGTCACCTAAAACTGACATCCGGCCGTGGTTGACTTGAAATTAATCTTGCAACCGCCGTAGTATGAATCCGTATAAGCCGACAAGTCGAACTTATCATCATGAGGATACCAGATCCCGAGATCGGAATTACCCTTCAGATAAGCTAGAATTCTCTTTACCGCTTCCATGTGAGAAACCCGAGGTGTTGCCTGGTACCTGGCACACAAACATACAACAAACATAATATCAGGTCGACTAGCTGTAAGATACATTAAAGAACCTATCATTGCCCTATAACGAGTGACATCGACTGTTTCACCTCTTCGTCAGGACACAGGCCATGTGACAGCTGAATAGGAGTTCCAGGAATGCGAACATCTTCCACTTTGAATCGACTCAGGACATCTCTCACATAATTTATCTAATGTATGAAAATTCCCTTGTCAGATTGTTGAACCTGTAAGCCCAAGAAGAACGACATTTCCCCCATTGAACTCATCTCGAACCTAGTTTGCATCAATGTCTCGAAATCCTTCGATAATTTTTCGTTTGAGCAGCCAAAAATGATATCATCTACATATATTTGTACCAATAGCAGATCCTCCCCCGTTTTACGACAGAATAAAGTAGGATCAACCAACCCACGCTTGAATCCATTGTCGAGTAAATAAGTGGACAACGTCTCATACCAAGCCCGAGGAGCCTGATGGAGACCATATAATGCTTTGTCCAGCTTATAAACCTTCTCCGTATAATCAGGATCGAAGAATCCCGGAGGTTGTTTGACGTACACTTCTTCTTTGACCTTGTTGTAAAGAAACGCACTCTTAACATCCATCTGGAAGACCTTGAATCCACGATGTGCAGCATATGCCAAAAAGATTCGTATAGCTTCGATTCTGGCAACCGGTGCATACACCTCGTTAAAGTCGATTCCTTCTTCCTGAGGAAACCCTTGGACAACCAAACTGTTGATACCTGATATGTGCGTCGTGTGAAGTATCAAACAAAGTACAAGATCAAGTCAACTAGGTCTGGCCGAACTAGGTCCGAACCTGAAGTTCGGACTGGCCAAACCTGAGGTTCGGCCGAAGCTCGGACCAGCGGGTATATATAGATGTATGGTCTTTGTATTTTGTAGAGTTCTGAGCGTGCGAGATCTGTTAAGTGTGTGTTTCTGAGTGTGTTTTTTCTGAGTCCATTTCTAAGTGTTTACTGGTTGTAATTGTTCTTCGTTGATCAATAAAACAATCGGTTAATTACGTTTCGATGTCCGATTAGCTAGATCGAGTAGACGATCCGATGCTCACGCATTTTCAAGTGGTATCAGAGCTTTCTGGTTCACTCTACTGATCTGTGGTTGCTATTCTCGGATTTTTGAGCGTTTTTGAAGATTTTTTGAGTTTCATTACGTATTTTCAATCATTTTTTACGTGCGTTTTGTGTCAAATTTGCTTCTAAATCATTTCCTACTGATTTTTCTGGTCCACGGTATCGAGTTTCATCAAAATCAGTCATTTTTCGCGTGTATTTGGAAAATGTGTTCGAAGTTCGGAGGCATCTGGTCAGGTTCGGAGTAACTGCTCCGAATCTCGCGTTCGGTGGACAATCGATCAGTGTTCGGAGGTGTCTCGGTCAAAGTTCGGAGTTCTTTGATGTTCGGTCTTCGTTCGGTGAGAAAATGAGAAAGAGTTGCTTTTGAAGAATGAGTGTTTGGTTACTGAGATCAAAATGTTGAATGATATTTTGGAAAGTTCTAAACAATACAAAAGGGATGTTGAAGCTGCTAGAGCAAAGTTTTGTGAAGAAAAGGATGAGTTGGTACAAGAAGTTAAGAGATGGAAGGCTGAAGCAGAGGATACAGCTAATGATTTTCAGAATTTGTTTGACAAGTCCAAGATCAAACTTGATTTGCTAACAAGGAATGTGGAAAAATCAAATGCTAAAATTGAAGCATATCAAGTTGATATGGAAAAGTTGTTGGATGAGAAGCGTGAGTTGGTAAGTGTTAACAAAGTTCAAGCTGCAAATCTGGAAATTCAAAAGCGAAATGAGAATAAATTGAAAAAGGAGTTACATGAAGGACTTGACAATCTTCGTATGCAAAAGTTTGAAACTCACAAAGTTGCAAAGCGTTTGATTGCTAAAGAAAAGGAATTTGCAGAAGCGCGCTCAACAGCAAATTTCTGATCTCAAAGTTCAAGTTCTTGATGCTAATAGGTTGCTCAACAATGTTTCAAATTCTCAAGTCTTCACAAGCTTCTTAGCTAATGATGCGAATTTTGAAAAGATGTTTGATAAAACTGCATCACCCCCTGCTCATATCAAAGAAGCGTTCAAAGAAGTGAAGGAACAAGTTGATGAATTTGATTATTCAAAAGTTTCATCATCTATTGCTGACGTGGAAGAGGTTGTTGAAAAGAAGAAAAACAAGAGGCATAAGAAAAAGAAGGAAAAGAAATCCGAAGTCTCTCCTGCACCGAAGTTTGTATATGGTTCATCTTCTGCTGATAATGAGAAGTCGGCTACTTCTAGTAACAAGATCCAGACTCAACCTGAGTTTGATGAACAAATCTTTTATGATCAAAAGAATGTTACTGAAGTAAAAGCTGAATTTTCTCGATTAGCAAAGAATGGACATTGTTCTTCTGAGGAGAAGATTTCTGGAAAACATGAAGGATTGGGTTTTCACAGGATGCAAAACAAAGCTGAGAAGGTTCCAGCATCCTCATCTCAAGATTTGAAGAAATTAAAGATGAAGCAAGTGAAGAAGGAAGTTTTTCAAGCTGATAAAATTCAACCCGAGCGGTTTTACAAACTCAAGGGTTCGGATCAGTTATTTTCTGACAAAGAATTTCCACTTCATTGTGTTGATGCTCGGAAGATTGCTGAGGTCTTTGTGAAAACAACCATTTCTACTGGAAGTTCTCAATCTCTAAGCCCTACATCTAAATGGGTACATGATCACAGGTATCAGGTATATGATTCTCATTCTGATCATGTTAGAGATATTCATGTGTGTTCTTCGCAGGTACATCACCAATGGGATAAAACGACACGAATTTGTTATATTTGTCGTCGTCCAGGGCATATGGCAAAAGATTGTCCATCACCTGCTGATTCACACCAAAGATTTCACAAGAAATTAGTTTTTGGTAAACCTGCCACACCAAAGTTCTTTGATGAACAAGGCAGAGTTTTTGGTGAAATTAAACCTACATTCTTTCATAAACAAAAACGTTTTGTTCCAATGTTTACAGAGGTTCAAAATGTAGGTTCTCCATCACAGTCACCTATGATTGTTTCATCAAAAACTGAATTACCAAAACAACAACAATGGAAACCAAAGGTGGTTTCTAAACAAAACAAGGACACTGGTCGACCAGAAGCGATTCGCTTCGAGTCATTTTTGGACTAATTAGTTTGACCAGTGTGCAGGTACTTCTAGAAGACCTATCGACGATTGCAAAGTTGTTGATGGAGGAGTATTCTGCTTAATTTAAATTTCCTGAAACATCTTTGTAATCTGCGATTTCTGATTTCTAAAACAGAAAAATATCCGTGTTGATTGATCAATTTTCTTTGCTTACATGTTTTTCTCAAAAACCCAAAAATAGAATCTTGTTTTTGTGTAAAATGAAAATCCAAAAATAGAGTTTTCATTTTAAGGGGGAGAATTGTAAGTAAGGGGAGTAATTGAGAAAATGCATGTTATGGGGAGAAAGTGAATACATGCCAAATATATAATGAAGGAAGGTGAATACATGCCAAATATATAAAATTGGGAGAAATTGATCATTGGGAAATGATGGTACCATTGGCTTACGTATCTGACTCATGAATAGAGTAGATGAAAGAGCTATAAGATCATTGTTTGATATGCTTGGTAGGCTCGGCAAATCAGAAAGTATTCAGATGTGATATACACTAAAGACTAATGCTTGACCATGTGGATAACATCTTGATGCATAATTCATGACACAAAAGAAAAATAAGTGTGAATTTCAACATGAGAAGTCACTGTGTATACATGTGTTCATTTTGCAAAGATTTAATCTTGTTTGATTTTCTTTATTTTGTCAAACGATCGGACTTTCTCTGCGTATCGAAAGATCGACCTGATCGTTGTTCGTTTGACGTTCTGCTTTATTTTCTTTGGTGTTTCGTATAACTCATCGGACTTTCTCTGCGTGTACGGAAGTACCGACCTGTTTGTTGTTGGGTTATACAATTTCAACTTGTTTTATTTTCTTATTTTGTTAAATTCGAGGCCTTATCTGCGTATCGAAAGATCGACCTTAAGGTAGACGATTTAACGTTCTTATTTCTTTTTGCATGGAACACAGTTGACTATATCATGAAAATATTATGCATTGTGAAAAATCACAAGTGCCGTCACACAAAAAGGAAAAGAAACACTGAATATATCTGATTATGTCTGATAGTGTGAGATACACTGGTCAAAGCAAATCTAATCAATATATTAACATATCCAGATGTTATGAGTATGATTCTGCCTGAGTTTAAGTTGGACAAATTATACCAGCAATCAGCATGACTTATGTGCTTCGATTAATTGAAATTGAAGTGCAGTTCAGTGCGTTATGTTCAATATGATCCTGTATAGTGATCTTTCTCATACCAAAAATACTGTTTGATTCTGTATTGTAATTTCATTTCATATCAAGAAAAGCACAAAAAGATTTTCGGTGTGTTTTAGCATAAACTTTGGAAAATTAAAAAAAAATTAGGTTTGTTTTGATATAAACTTTCAAAAAGACAAAAAGATTTTGTTTTCCGCTTTATTTTCGATTTGATCAACACGTGATACAATTTCAATTTTCAAAATCATATCTTGGAGTCTCGAAGAGACGTTTTGCGCCAAGTTTATTTAAATGTTTGAGCAGGTTGCTATGTGCAAGATATCACGACTTCAAGTCTTCTGAAGCTGTTGATGAAAGACCAGAGATACACTCAAATGTCATCAAGTATTCAAGATCAAGTTACGATCGAGTTGAGGAAGAGTTTGTTTGAAGATTCATTTCATTGAACGAACGGATTCTACACTTGAGGGGGAGCTTGATTGAAGATACAGATTTGATGATGTTGAAAAGATAGAAGAGATACTGCACACGACGAGGGGGAGTTTGTTGATACCTGATATGTGCGTCGTGTGAAGTATCAAACAAAGTACAAGATCAAGTCAACTAGGTCTGGCCGAACTAGGTCCGAACCTGAAGTTCGGACTGGCTAAACCTGAGGTTCGGCCGAAGCTCGGACCAGCGGGTATATATAGATGTATGGTCTTTGTATTTTGTAGAGTTCTGAGCGTGCGAGATCTGTTAAGTGTGTGTTTCTGAGTGTTTTTTTCTGAGTCCATTTCTAAGTGTTTACTAGTTGTAATTGTTCTTCGTTGATCAATAAAACAATCGGTTAATTACGTTTCGATGTCCGATTAGCTAGATCGAGTAGACGATCCGATGCTAACGCATTTTCACAAATGAGCCTTGTTACGGACTATCACTCCGCGATCATCTCGCTTGCATTTATAGACCCACCGCGTTCCACACGGTTCTTTGCTTCCAGCTGGTAAATCTTCCAGGTGCCACACTCCCAACTTTTGAAATTGTAGTAACTCTTCCTGCATTGCTTCTACCCACGAACCATCAAGTAAAGCTTCCTTAACATCTTTAGGCTTGATCTGGGATATAAAGCATGAATGGAACACTTCGT
>JBCNJP010006849.1:0-19115 GCA_039602395.1 Deinandra increscens subsp. villosa | reverse complement strand
AATTTATTTAACCAATTAAATAATATTATTGCCATACTTCTCTAATTTAAATCATCCATATGATTTAACACAAGTTCGATTAATATGAAACCGATTTCTAATTATCTTCTATAAGTGATATTTATTTAACTGATCATATCTAAATAAATATCCATTGGGTGTTTGTCTAGCTCATTATTGGGTATGACCCGTCTTGGATCATAACGTACTAGCCACATCAATCTAGTATGTGTCTTGGGCAGACCGAGTCCAACAATCTCCCACTTGCACAAGATTCATAGAAGATTGATGCAAGCAACAAATACCGCCTAACAATGGTTTGTTACCCCTAATACGTATGACTTAGTGCCATTCAATAACATCATCTCCTTCAAGTCACCACTTGAAATGTTTTTGGTGAAACGATCATTCATCCTTTTGTCACAAATGTCATGTTAAATCCTAGAGACATAGAGTGATCACTCTCTATTAGATTTAACTTAATTTAGGCCTTAGACATTTAACTCTCAATGAATAAGATGGACAAATTCCATCTTAACTACATACGTCTCTCACAAACACCTGGTACTATGCCTGAGCTTAGCCTTATGTACTGCCATGTTTCAGAACAGGGAAGAACTAAGTCAAAGCATAATACTGGGTGAATATCAAGACCCAACATGTATCTCAGGTCAGAGGATACAAATGATATTCTCCTATACCTAAGCTTACTTATGATCAATCAATTAAGATTCCATGGGGTAAGTCTTGAGAGTGGGTCGTCCAATATTTGTCTCCCACAAATATCTATGAACCTTGGTAGCAATCCATCGCTCCATATTCATACCTTATGAATATCCACCAATCCAAGTTTATAATAGTCTTACCTTCATATTTGTTCCCACAAATATGATCGACTACGGACATTTAGAACAAGTAACTTATTCACGGATTTAAACATGCAAAAAATAGAATACTACACAATTTTAAATGAAATCCCACATTCATATAAAAGTGTCAGAATAACAATTGTTCCGATATCCTAATACAAAATATAAATCATATCCAATCACTAGAATGTCGAAGTCCCATGGCACAAACATGACCCTCATGCTTTGGGCGTTCTAGGAGCTTCGTGAGTGGATCGGCGACGTTGTCGTCGGTGTGAACTTTGCGAATACATATCTTTCCTTGAATCAGTTGGAGTTTCATGTGAGTTTCCAGCTTCATGAGACTCTGATTCAGTATTCTCTTCAGTTTCTGAAATTTGATTTTCCGGTTGAACTTGAACCGGAGAAATATGTTCAGCTTGAACTTCAAGCGGAACAATTTCTTCTTCAATTTGAATTATTTCAGTCAGTTTCTTGTCATTTCTTGGGAAAACAGGTTCAGAACTCATTGAAGAAAAGAAGATTGACTTCTCATTAACAGTTTGGTTTCTCTTCCAATGCTCATCAGCAGACCTGTTAAAGTTTTGTTCCTGCACTGGAGAGCTCACAGGCTTATCAACGATTATGTTGAAAGCAGTGGTTAGTGCATCAATATCAAATAACCAGCTTGGCTGAGACTTAAAATTGTTGGCAGATTTCTCATTGAAAGATACATTTATGGTTTCCTCAACAATTTTAGTTCTCTTGTTGTATACTCTAAATGCCTTTGATACACCAGAGTAGCCAACAAAATATCCTTCATCTGCCTTTTCAGCAAATTTAGGCAAAGATTCACTGGTTATTAGAATAGTGACAGGACAACCAAATGGCTTAAAGAAATAAATGTTCGGCTTCCTTTTTCTCCAAAGCTCATAAGGTGTTTTATTCTTTCCCTTGACAATTAAGATCCTATTTTGGACATAGCAAGCAGTGTTAACTGCTTCAGCCCAAAATATCACAGGGAGCTTAGAGTCTGCCAACATTGACCTGGCAGCTTCAATTAATGTCCTATTTCTCCTTTCAGCAACACCGTTTTGCTGTGGAGTTCTAGGAGCACTAAATTGCCTCAAAATTCCCTTTTCCTCACAAAATGAATTTAGAACATGATTTTTGAATTCTGTGCCATTGTCACATCTGATTGTTTTGACTTTAAGATTGGATTGATTTTCTAAATTAATGACGAGAGTTTTCAACAATTCAGCAGTTTCATCTTTTGTTTTGAGAAAGAAAACCCAGGTATATCTAGAAAAATCATCAATTATAACAAAGCAGTATGACCTTTTTCCTAGACTCATTACTCTAGTTGGACCAAATAAGTCCATGTGCAAAAGCTCTAGAGGTTTTGAGATTGAAGATTCAACTTTTGGCTTGAAAGAGGTTCTGTGTTGCTTGCCCTTGAGACATGGCACACAGTTTTCAGAACAAATAAAGTGCTTGTTAGGAAGACCCTTAACCAAGCCTAAATTTACGATTCTGTTCATGTTTTTGTAGTTCACATGACCTAACCTCCTATGCCAAAGATCAGATTCGTCAACTGAGGCCTTGGATACAAAGCAAGCAGTGCCACAGGAGGGTGTAGCCACTGACATATCCAGAATATATAGTCCATCTCTCCTAGGTGCCTTAAGCATTATCAATTCATCAGGAATTTTAACACCAGGTTTGAAAACTATTGCCTCTTTCTCATTAAACATTAAATTTAAATTCCTGTCACACATTTGTGAGACACTAAGCAGATTAAAATTCAATGTATCAACAAAATTGACTTTGTCAAATTTTACCAGTCCATTTGTCACATCACCTTGTGCTGTGATATGGCCTTTTGTGCTTCCAAAGGCAACTGGTCCTCCATTGATTCTTTTTGTATTTTCCAGAATGTGCTTATTCCCTGTCATGTGGCAAGTGCAACCACTGTCAACTACCCATAGGCTATTCTGGCCTTTATTTTGCACCTGCACATATCAGAAATGATTAATTTCTATGGGGGACCCAAGCCTGAGTGGTCTTGGGTCTGCCATAAGCATCATTATACCTGTACTCTTTGAGTACTAGAGTATTAACAACTGGAGCTTCATTTAACAGATCATCATTGTCCAAACTGAAGTTCTCAAACTGAGCACTTGTTTGACTAGACCTTTCATCTTTGGTGTTTCTTTTTGCAGCAATTTTTCTGTCCCTATATTCTTTAAACTTTCTTTGCTTGTTAGTTAGTTTCTTAAGTTTTTCACTTTCTTGATTAACTAACATAGTTCTTTCAGGTGATTTTGAAAATCTTTGGGGAAAATGTCTGCTTTGATTTAAACTCCCTCCCTGAAGTGGAACATAATGATTTCCATTTGAACCATTAGCAAATACAGTTTCAAATTGATTGGGTTTGCTGTTTCTTGAAAAATTTTCTCTAGAGGTGACTTTTCCTCTGGAGGGGTTTCTTCTTCCTTGAGCTTCAAAATGCTCAAACCCATCAGCAAAATGAACTTGAGGTCTCTGCTTTGGAGCAGTAGCTGATCTGAGTTGAAGTTTCTTTTCCGGTTGAACATGAGTTCGAGCGGAAGAATGTTCCGCTTGAACTTCAGCCGGAAAACGATTTTGTTTTAAAACAGTGAAACTACCATTTCTATCATTACCAACTAAAACTTTGTTGGATTCAGATCCAAAATGCTTCAAGGTATGATTTTTCACAGGTGAGATTCTTCCTGTGAGCTTCTTTTGAACATCAGCTTTTGGTTTCAAAACAGGTTTTGGCTTTTGAAGTGGTCTGACTTTACTCATTGGGTTAAACTGACAAACAGCAGCTAGGTGACCTTGTTCACCACAGCACATGCACTCAACAATTTTGATTTCAAATTTCTTGGGAGACTCAATTTTGGTTACTTGATTAAAATTTACTTGACCGAACCTTTGAGTTTGACTTCCCTTTGGTTGCTCAGGTTGCTTTCCTCCAACTTTTGAATCCTTAGGTTCATAAACAGTTGGTGGAGGAACAGCAATTGATGGTTTCAAAATGTTTAATTGGTCAACTGAAGCAGATGTGCTGGCAGTAGTGACATCAATTTTATTAGACTCAACAGTGTTTTCAGGACTGGATTGTGATGAAATGTCATCAACTGTGAGACTAACTTTGCATTCTGATTTTAAAGCTTCAATTGGTTTGATTACAGGTGAGTATTCAATTGGTGGCTCAACAGAGTTATAGCCAACACCTGCTTTACCATACATCCCTCCCATCCACAGTTTTTCAGCCTTTTTGTTTGCTGTTTGAAATTTATCACAAGTAAACAAAGCATCTTTCAGCTTGATCTCAAGAACATCAACCTCAGCCTTAGCATCTTTGGTTTCATTTCTTGATTTTTCAAGTTTTGTCAGCAAGTCATCAAGCTGTGTTTCAAGCACTGAGTTGGTTTGTTTTAACTGTTCATACTCTTTGGTTAAGTTTTCAATTTTTGAAATGTATGATGATTCAGTTTTCTTAAAACATTCCTTTAACTCATTTAGGTTTGAAACTTCATCAATCAAATCAGTGTTGTGATTTCGATATTTTGCCACTTGTTCTATGCAGGCAGGACTACATAGATTCTCTAAGACCTTTTCAGGGATAGGATTTACCTGATCTGTGATGGAGTCCTGTTTGGCCATTAAAGCATAGTTAATGGGTTCAAACTCAGCAGCAAAATCTTCCCATTCAACACATGATGTTTGATTTGCTACAGCAGCTACCACATTCTGATGGTTTTGACTTCCGGTTGGCTTTGGTGGGGTGGGGTGTGAACCTGAGTTGTTTCCAGAATTGTTGTTGTTTGAGTTGCTTCCTCCATGATTTTTCCCTTGAGCATGGTTTTGGTTCTGTCCTTCTCTTCTTGGTTGAGAGCATTCTCTTGCAAAGTGACCAAGTTGGTGACAGTTATAGCATTTGACTTTGCTTTTGTCAAGGCCTATGTGAGCACCTTTTGCTCCCTTGTAGGTTCTACCTGTCCTTTTGTAAAACCTTTGAGCTCTTACAGAAACCATTGCAAGTTGGGTCATTATATCCATTTCTTCTAAATCATCAGCACCTATGCATTCAAGATCTTCAGGTATGAAGCCTTGATAAGAGTCAGCTGCTACATGAGCATTGTGAGAACTTTCAAAAGAGTTTGAAAAGTTCTCTTGACACCTTGGTGTCTCAGGGAAACTGACTATAGGTGAGGAGTATGATGATGAGTTAGATGATCTTTGACTGTTAAGATCAGTGGTTACTAGTGCAGATGAGAACAGTTGAGTTGATTCAGAAGATGAGCTTTGTTTAAGATCCAGTTCCATTTCATAAGCACTGAGTATGCCATGAAGTTCACTGAGTCTCATCTTTTTCAAATTCTTGCATTCCCTGATGCTTACTGTGTAAACTGTCCACACAGAAGGCAGGGAACGTAGGAATTTTCTGTTCACATCTACTTGTTCTAGTTTAACATCCACTTTTTGGAGTTCATCAAGCAATGAGACAAATCTCAAGTACTGGTTTGTCATTGTTTCACCAGATTTAAAAGTAAAGTTTTCATATTTTTGTTTTAAAACATCTTTCTTGTTTTCTTTTACTTCACTGGTTCCTTCATACATTTCACTTAAGGCATTCCACAGGTCAAATGCAGTTTTATATCCTTTAAACCCACTTAGAATGGAATTAGGAAGTGCAGCCTGTAGAGTCCAGTATGCCTTATGGTCAAATTCAAGAGCAGTGTAGTCAGCTTCAACATATTTATCTAACGGCTTAGGTATTTTGACTTCTGCATCATCAGCAGATGCAACCATTGGTGAGTAGGGTCCTTCAGTGAAAGATTTCCAAATACGACGGTCCAAAATCCTAACAAAACCTTCCATCCTGAGTTTCCAGGTACCAAAGTCATCAGGAGTGAACATTGGTGGTTTGTTGGAGGAGCCATTTGGGCAACTTAAACTGAAATCACTCATTTTGAAAAACTTTTAGAAAGATAGAACAACGAAGCTTGTAAAGTAAGCAAGTAAAGTATCGACTTTGAAGCACAGAGAGTCTTCAAAGTGAGAGCCAAAGCTCTGATACCACTTGTAGGATCGAAAATAGTTATGAATTAACTAAAACTAAGCCTTTTACTTGCAAATATAACCCTGCGGAATTAAAGTTATATTTCACTTTACTTAAGCGATATTAAGTTCTTGTATAATGTAAATGCTTGATTTGCAGAATAGTAAAACAACGATATATCGAATATTCGGCACTATTTGCATTAACTCAAAGCTACACTATTACAAGTGATGAACGTGTTGAAAACTAAGAGCTTACATGCTATATATAGTGCAGATGAGATCAATGACAGCCATTGATCTCATGCGATCTAATCTAGACCGTAAACATAAAAGTCAAATACAAACTACCAAAAGAATAAACATCGACAATCGGAATGACTTGCGTGTTGGCAGCAACAATCTACTTTGGGAGAGCGGCTTGAATCAGATTTAGAAGCATACGAAAAGCTTTTGCAGGATTGGACTTCTGAAAAGACTTCTCAGGAAAAGTCAGGTTGAACTCTTTATCTGGTGGATAAACGAGTTCACCCGGAATATTCGCTGAAAGACAAAACTGCTTCTTTCCGCTTGAACTGCCTGTTCCGCTTGAAGTATGAATTCCGCTTCAACTTCAACTTCAGCCGGAACTAGTAAAATTGGCATTTCAGCCGGAAATCTTCCAAGCTCTATATTTTCCTTACATCAACCAGAATGGTTATTCTATATAGATGCACTAACCACTGCTTTTAATTTTACCATTGATAAGCCATTGAGTTCAATAGTACAGGAACAGGAATATAAGCAAAATCACATGAGGTCAGCTGATGACATCTGGCAAATGAACACCAAGGGACTGCAAATGCAACCTACCTTCTTTTCATCCATCAGCACCAAGCCTGTGAAACCCTACAATGCAAAGAAAACCTCTGAAATTGTTCTTGCTGATGCAGAAGTCCTTCCGGTTGAACTTCGGGTTGAAGTTCAAACGGATCCTGTAGCAGTAGAATCTCCGGTTGAGACTCAACCGGAAAACAATTTTTCAGTGAATTTTGAGAACAATGAACCTGATGATTCAACTGATGCTGGTTCAAATGATTATAGTCTTGAGCATCTAATCTCAGATTCAGTCCCCAGTTCTCAAGAACCAACTGAAATTTCAGAACTTGTATCACAAATCAACAATATTGAGTTATTACCTCAACTCAATATTCCTCACAATGGGAGAAGCCATGAATTTCCACTGTTTACTGATAGAAGAGTTAGTAAGAATCATCCAAGGGAGAACATTATAGGAGACTTGTCAGCTCCTGTGCTGACAAGAAGCAAGTCTATTGATGCAAACATTTGCCTGCATGCTGCATTTCTGTCTCAAGAAGTACCCACAAAGATCAATGATGCATTGGAAGATGAAAGCTGGGTAGAGGCAATGCAAGAGGAATTGTTTCAGATCAATAAACAGAAGGTTTGGGAATTGGTAGACTTACCTGAAGGTGAAGAACCAATTGGAACCAAATGGGTATTCTGAAACAAGAAGGATGACAGGGGAATAGTGATAAAAAACAAGGCCAGACTTGTAGCTCAAGGCTACACACAGGAAGAAGGCATTGATTATGATGAAGTTTTTGCTCCTGTGGCCAGGCTTGAAGCAATCAGAATATTTCTTGTCTATGCTGCATTCAAAAACTTTCTGGTATTTCAAATGGATGTTAAATGTGCTTTTCTGTATGGTCTTTTGGAACAGGATGTGTATGTCAAGCAACCTCCAGGCTTTGAAGACCCTCATTACCCCAACAAGGTATGCAAGTTGATTAAAGCTTTATATGGTCTCAAGAAAGCTCCTAGGACATGGTATGAGACACTCTCAAACTATCTCCTAGTGAATGGCTACAAGAGAGGAGCTATTGACAAAACACTGTTTGTGAAATCTGATGGCAAAGATACTTTGATGGTACAAATCTACATTGATGACATCATCTTTGGTTCATCCAGTGCTGCCTTATGCAAAGAGTTTGAGGGATTGATGCAATCAAAGTTTGAAATGAGTTCAATGGGTGAACTGAATTTCTTCTTAGGCTTGCAAGTGAAGCAAACTGCCAATGGAATTTTCTTGAATCAGTCAAAATATATTCAAGATATGCTAAAAAGGTTTGATATGCAGTCTGTTTCAACCTCAAGAACTCCCATTTCCACTTCCCACAAGTTAAACAGTGACTTAAGTGGCAAACCAGTGGATGTTCACCTCTACAGGGCAATGATTGGATCACTGCTCTATCTCACAGCTAGCAGACCTGACATCATGTTTAGTGTCTCTTTATGTGCTAGATACCAGTGTCAACCAAAGGAATCACATATGTTAGCTGTGAAGAGAATCTTTAGATATCTTAAAGGACAACCAAAGCTTGGGTTGTGGTATCCAAAGAATTCAGATTTCTCCTTCAAAGCTTACACTGATAGTGATTATGCTGGCTGCAACTTGGATAAGAAGTCTACTACTGGAGGATGTCAATTTTTTGGGAGAAAGACTTGTGTCTTGGCAATGCAAGAAGCAAACCTGCGTATCTACTTCTACTGCTGAGGCTGAATATATTGCTGCATCAAGCTGCTGCAGTCAAGTCTTATGGATTCAGAATCAAATGTTGGATTACGGCATCAAGTTCATGGAGACTCCTATTCTTGCAGACAATAACAGTGCTATATCAATCACAAACAACCCTGTTCAACACTCAAAAGCAAAACACATTGATATCAGGTACCATTTTATTAGAGATTGTGCTAAGAAACACTTAAGTAGAATGGTTAAAGTTCATACAAATCAACAATTGGCTGACTTGTTTACCAAAGCATTTGATGAAGCTAAATTCTTCTATCTCATTAGTGCCATCGGTATGATGAACTTTGACTGATTAAACTGTTTTCACAAACTTAATAAAAGAGACCATTTTGTGTCAAAGAGCCCGTCTCTTGATACAAAAAGAAAAAGAAAAAGAAAAGCTCCTGTATCAGTTAGACACCTTTTCAATCATAGTCGGGTCATACTGTTAAACTATGATAACTGATACATGTGATTTTCAAAATCAAGTGTTTTTCTGTCTTCCGGTTGAACTTTCCAATTCAACACATCCGGTTGAATCTCAACCGGAAAGTCATTTTCAACCAGAAACTCAATTTTTGATCACACCATCCTAGTTTCTGAAACTGGTAAAAGGAACAACAATTCTTTATTTGAAAGTTCAGATTAAATTTGAAAATTTTTCAAACGGAAATTTTATTTCCTGTTGACAACCTCAACCGGAAAAATTTTCAACCGGCAAATCTGTCCGGTTCAACTTTCAAACGGAAAGAAATTTTGTTGTATGGAGAGAAAAACTCTCCGCTTGAATCTCAACCGGAAATCTCTTGCCTTAAATGAATCATTTAATTCACCGGTTGAGGCACACATTTTCAAGCGGATTGTGCATTTAAAGTGTTTCAATTAATTGTCCGAGAAAACTATTTGAATTAAATTCAAAAGACACGCAACAGGAGGTTGTATTGTACAATCACCTGAAGCACACTTTTTGCAGACCCACTTGTACTTTTTCATTCTCTCTCCTGTGACTCAGCGTACTTTATCCCATCGCTGATAACCGTCACCCACCTTTAAACCCACTAGTCAAATACCCACAACCCCTTCAATACTCCTCATAACCCCAAAAGCAAGAAATCGTTCAAAATCCGAAAACCTAGAAATTTTCAGAACCATTTCTTTCTACTCCCAAATTTCTCTCATAGTCAATCAACAACGTCACCAAAGTCCAAAGCAAAGGGGAAACAACCAGTGAAGAATGATCCTTTCCCACTTGAACACAACCTAGTTGCGTTTCTTGATGCTCCGGTGAACTCTACACACGCTGATACCTTCACCGAGATGATCAATTTCCTCAAAAATTCATATCTGAATCACGCACTCACTGTTGCGGTTTATTTATATGAGGAAATTCTCTCGGAATACTGGAAGAACATCCAACTGCTCGAGAAGGATGAAGATGATGTACAGGAAGACACGTTGAAGTCAACAATACAAGGGGAAACTGTTCTAATCACTGAATCACTGATTAGGGAACTGCTGAAGTTGAATGACAAGAATGGGTATGTTCGCAAAACCCCCAAGAAATACATGGCCCTACTAAAAAAGATTGGCTATGGTGGTGCTACTGAAGGAACTGCCACTGTTCACAAGGGTCAATTGCCCTACAAATGGAGATTTCTGGCCCACACCATCATGGTGTGCCTGACGCCAAAGAAATCGGGATTTGATGAAATGGCAACAGAGCAAGCCTCTGCCTTCTATGCTGTGGTGAAAGGGGAGGTATATAATTTTTCTGCTGTGATTTTTAATGCTTTAGAGGGTAATGCAAAGAACTTTGCTTTTTACATGTATCCTAGATTTATAACATACATTTTGCAAGAAAAATACCCCAAAATTAATTTGGATGGAAACATGCTGGTTCCAAGAGTTTTATCTGAAAATACTTTTTCCAAATTAACCACCAACAAGAAGCCATTCCTTGGGAGGGATACTGACCATCCCATGCCAATCCAAAGGGTGATTCCGGTTGAACAAGGAGAACCTAGTTCTCAACCGGAAACACATGCTTCTGAAGAGCAACTTGCTCCAGTGGACAACATTGTACCATCCACAGTAGTTGAACCCACCACTGATCAACCACCTTCTCCTTCTGCTACTTCAACCTTAATTTTCAAAAGAAAAAGGAGAAGAGATTCAGACCCACCATCAACTTCAATTCCCACCATCCCCCTTTCCCCAAAGCCTACTAAGCTCAAAAGGCTCACAAAGGTTGTGCAAGAGCCTACTCCTCTCTTGCAACCCATTGCCTCCAGCCCTGAACCAACCCTTGGCACACAGCCAACTGGGTCAGCCAAATTGGGATTTAAGCTTGTTGATGAACCTTCTTCTGAGGGGGAGTCATTTCATATGGATGTACAATCCCCATCCACTTTCTCACCCTACACTTCACACTTCTCACCTGTGAATGATGACGTAGAAAGAGATGTCACAAATGATGGTGTTATTAACCCAAACACCACATTACATGGGAACATTCTGAGTGACACTCACACTACTACATCTAACCCCCATTCATCCCAGTAGGTGAATCTCAGGAGTATAGATGAGATTCATGTGAAAAGGGCTGCTGCCACTCAAAGCTTCTCATTGAACTTTGATGATGGTAGTAACATTCATAAGACCCAATCCATGGCAACCCACACTATAGTTCAACCGGATGATTCCCAAGTGGATCCTAAAGGTAAAACTATAGTTGAGGGGAATCCCAGGAGCCAAGAACACCAGGGTGGTGGACTTGATCAACATAGGGTTGATGGTCCATCTTTTTCCTATGATACTGGTGCAACTCCAGTTGAGGATAGTTTATCACTTACTGAATTGACGGCATTATACAAAGCACTACAGGCTCAAGTAACCAGTCTCAATGCGACTGTTGCTAGCCTTGTAAAGAACACTCCTGCTGCTACTCAAGCTCAAGAAATTCCAGTTGAAGCTCAAATTGCTCAACCGGAAACTTTCTCTACACCAAGGTTTGAACCGGTTGCCCAATCAACTGCTGAGATTAGCTCTTTGAACCCATTTCCTTTTGGAGGTCAGGCTGTAGAAGCTGATGCTGCCAAAAAGGGGGAGAAGACTAATTCTCCAACACATGTTATTGCTGCTGATGCAACCACAACTGAAGAAGAATAATATGATCAAACAGTGCCATTACCTGAAGATGCAAGGCAAACAGCCTTCAAATTGGCTAAAGTTGATTCCTTTTCTATTGCTGATGGGTTAACCAAGGTGAAGATGAGCTCACTCATGAAGGTATTTCCACAGGATCCAAGCCTGTTGGGAATGATTGAAGCAACAATGCTAGTTGCAGGTGCTCAGCCAGAGAGCATTCTGCAGGTCAAACACTTCTTGACCAATGTGATTATCCCACAAGAGGAGGCATTTGCCAAATCTAAAGTGGATGAGGTCACAACTAACATTGTCACTGAACCAGTTGCTGATGTGGTTCACGAAGATGTGGTTGATGATGCTTCAGTCATTCAGACTGAAGTAGTTGAAGGTGAAAAAGAAGGAGAGGATACAACTGAAATCTTCAGCACTGTACTGAAAGATCTAAGTACAAAATCTCTGGCTGAAGCTCAACCAGAAGAGACTCAACCGGAAAAATCTCAACCGGAAGAGACTCAACCGGAAAACTCAACTGAAGCTGAGATTGCTGAAACCTTGATCCAACTGCACTCCACCTCTGATTCAGAGCCTCCTTTGAGCTACAAAAGAAAGAAACAAACCAAACCAAGGAGGATGATCAGACTGAAGGAGAGTGAAGATTGCATAACTCCTCAACCAAGGATAGAAGAAACTATGGTTGATTCTGACCAGTCAGAAGAACAACTGACTATGGATGACCTAATTGAAGAAGAATTCATCCATGACTGGGAAGACAATCAAGCCAGGATAAGATCAGAGGCTGCCAAATCAAACTTGCAATACAAACAATTTTTGGCAGATCTGGATCTTCTATCAAATGATTTCGTGGTTGAAGGAATGGTAGATGAAGCAAGGAAAAGGTCGATTGAATGGAGAATGCAGGTATATGACCTTCCTAAATTAAGTGAACAGGAGAAAAACAGGCTGATCAATATAGCTTCCAGAATGCCAACTGTCTTGAACAAAAGCTTAGACAACCTGGAGCTATTGGAAAGGATCAAGAGATGTGCTATCATCAGATGTCTCAAGCCTGCTGCTGAAGTAGAGAAGATGAAGGCCAAAGACACTTGCAAAATTGTAGATGAGCTGCTCAAACAAGTGAAAGGAGCAGAGTTTGCTGTGATTCCAAGTTTCCAAATGCCTCTGCCATCTGAGACAGTCACAGGTAACCCCTCATCTACATATATTAAGCCTGAACCTTTTGATGCCTCTGACCTACTTGTTGAGTCTCTCCCTTCCAACCTGTTGGAAAGACTCAAGCACCCAGCCTCCTATGTTCCCACTCCATCTTCCAGATTCTACTCCCATAGACCTAGGGGAATGAACCCAAGGCCCAGGGGATCCAAATCTACCAAACCTAAATATATTCCAACAAAAATGAGGTTAGATAACTGGACTGATATCACCCCTGCCAAGCCTAAACCCTGTGCACCTACTTGGATGTATAATCAACCTTCTTCTCCACCTAAAAACTCCACCTCTTCAACTTCACAAACACAAACCATGGAACCACCCACCATATCACCAACAAAACCTTCTGAACCCACTGAGATAGCCGCAACCAGTTCTGTTCAAGCATCGTCTCAAGCAGATAAAGGGAAAGATAAAGTCCCAATTGAAACTGATAAACCATCTGCTAATCCTGCCACTGGTGCTTCACCTGGAAGAAAGAAGTCTGTTGCAAAAAGAACTCTTCTTTCAACCAGAAATTTTCAAACCAGGAGGATCATGAGACAATTGAACAAAACAAAAGTTCAATTTGAAAGGCCGCCATCTCCTGAAGAGTAAAGCTTCTAGAGATAGTAAATTTTTGAAGAACAACATACAAAGGAAAATTTTTGGCAGTATCATCTTAGGGGGAGATTGTAAGGAAATGAAAATCTGAGTCAACCGGTTCAAGATGAAGATTTCCGGTTGAAGACATATTCAAGCGGAAAACCCTCAAGCGGAAGACTTACCAACCGGAGAAGCTTAAGCGGAAGAATATTTCCGGGTGAACTCTTTTATCCAACAGTATAAAGAGTTCAACCGGAAAAGTACTGAAAGTTTACTTTTGCAGAAATCAGGCCTGCAACTATTTTTATTCTTCCAAAGACATATCCTAGCCGTCTCCTACTTATAGATAATTGCATTTTGCACATTTCCTCTTTTGTATGTTTACTAATGTTCTTTTAGTAAGTTTATTGTTTGACTTTTATGTACGGTTAGATTAGCCCGTATGAGATCAACGGCTGTAGTTGATCTCCTTAGTACTATATATAGTTGTTAGCTAGTTCATTCACAAGTACCAGATTTAGTGCTTACACTTGTAACAGTTTGAACTTGAGTTAATGCAAATAGTACTGAGAAATTTATTATCTTGTGTTCACTAGTTTATGCAATCAATACAATCAAACTACAAGTATAAGTAAAACAAAGCTTAAGTAAAAACAAGTGTGATAAAACTTTATTCCGCATGGTTGTGATCCGCAAGTAAAGAGTTCTTGTTTTGATTATTTCTCTGAGTAATCAACGGTCCTACAAAGTCGAATTTTTAGACTTAGCCAAATTTTGAACAACTTGTTCTTGAGCAAATTCAAACTCAAAAAATCAATGTTGACAAAATCAATGTTTAAGATCATCAATAGATTCGAAATTCATGTAGGAATAAATTACTCAACTGTCACGAACTCCAAAAATCACTCAAAATGACCTAATTTGATGGAATAGTGAGTTTATGTGAAGAACACCAAAAATTACCACTTTTAGCCTCTAAAATCTTCAATACTTGATGTTTTTGAGAGAAATCAGTGCCATTAGGTTCGATTTTAGTGGTCTTAACTTCGACAATCATCAATTTAAACAGATAATCAACAGAAAAACAAGTTTGGAAAAATTTTCTCAAGAACATGACTTCTAAAAAGCGACTGTTCATGGCTGAAATCAAAAAATCGGACTATTTAACTTGAGATTTGTAGAAACCTGAGTATGGCATTGAGTTTATTGAGTGATTTCTACTAAGAATCAACTCAAACAACTAGCAAATCTATCCAAAATCAACAACTCATATGAGATTTTCTCCATTTTTGAGAAAACCTTCAAAAATGAAGAACAAGGCTCTGATACTAATTGTCAGGACCAGATTTGAGCACATTATTCTCATATGATTTATCACCCAAGTGCGGAAATCATGTGTGATGGTCGATTCATGGAAGAATCTGCATCAATGCTCACCCATTGATGATTCCTAAAGCTCAAGAACACACACTAACACCAAGAACACACACACAAAAGCTCTCTGTAGGAAAATTCTCCTTGAAGCGTTCCCAATAGGGTTTTCTAATTGGTATTTATACTACTAGAGAGCCTGGGACAAAAAGAATGTTTGACACAACAAGTCCGCTAACATGAACAAGTACACTAACAAGTTCGTTAAGAACAAGACAAGTACGCTAGGAACAAGACAAGTACGCTAGGAACAAGATCAAGACTGCTAAGTAAACAAGTTCGCTAGGAATAAACAAATCCGCTAAGATAAGCAATCAAACAAGTACGCTAGGAGTAAAACAAGTCCGCTAGGAACATTAGTAACAAGTCCGCTAAGAAGCATAACAAGTGCGCTAACATATAAACAAACTTTACCAAGTACATATCCAAAGTCAATTACAAAACAAAGTATCAATTACAAGGTAAGAAAACAAAAGGTTTGTGTTGCTAACAAATAGGTTTTAACATACGCTGGTCATTACCAACTGGTATGGAGCCTGGTACGCTGCCAGCAAGACTCACTCTCATGCTCATTACATAGATACAATACACGAGACACAACGTAGCATAGGAATAAGCTCTAACAAACTACCCGTTAACGTGTAGTGTATCTATTATAACGAAAACTCTAGTCTTCAATCTTCAACATCGCTGCATCCAATCTTTAACTTGGAATCTTGTCAGAAATAGAGCTAGCATGTAACAACCCGTAAGTTTCCAAGGACTTAAAACAATAATATATACTTATGTGTTAACCGTGTTACATAACTGTTTACTTGCAACGTGCCAATTTTATCGTAATCACTTTCATTTACAATAGGAACATAGCCTTGACGTAGCCTTAGTTCATGTTGTAAACAATAATTGAACATGAAGACTTCTTTGCACGGAATGGTCGCTGGAATTTCAATAATATTAAAGCGACTAACCGAATCGCTTATCAAAATTACCAAACTATGTGGTAAACGTTAAACATGATCCCATCATCTTGTGGATTATCATTATTTTCATTTCCATTTTACGTTCATTAAATCATTAAACTATAAGTTACATTTTATCAACCTTTGTCATTTTATGACACACATTCCTTAAATATAACTTATATAAACAATTCCATAATCAAGTCCGCTAACATGAACAAGTACACTAACAAGTTCGTTAAGAACAAGACAAGTACGCTAGGAACAAGACAAGTACGCTAGGAACAAGATCAAGACTGCTAAGTAAACAAGTTCGCTAGGAATAAACAAATCCGCTAAGATAAGCAATCAAACAAGTACGCTAGGAGTAAAACAAGTCCGCTAGGAACATTAGTAACAAGTCCGCTAAGAAGCATAACAAGTGCGCTAACATATAAACAAAGTTTACCAAGTACATATCCAAAGTCAATTACAAAACAAAGTATCAATTACAAGGTAAGAAAACAAAAGGTTTGTGTTGCTAACAAATAGGTTTTAACATACGCTGGTCATTACCAACTGGTATGGAGCCTGGTACGCTGCTAGCAAGACTCACTCTCATGCTCATTACATAGATACAATACACGAGACACAACGTAGCATAGGAATAAGCTCTAACAAACTACCCGTTAACGTGTAGTGTATCTATTATAACGAAAACTCTAGTCTTCAATCTTCAACATCGCTGCATCCAATCTTTAACTTGGAATCTTGTCAGAAATAGAGCTAGCATGTAACAACCCGTAAGTTTCCAAGGACTTAAAACAATAATATATACTTATGTGTTAACCGTGTTACATAACTGTTTACTTGCAACGTGCCAATTTTATCGTAATCACTTTCATTTACAATAGGAACATAGCCTTGACGTAGCCTTAGTTCATGTTGTAAACAATAATTGAACATGAAGACTTCTTTGCACGGAATGGTCGCTGGAATTTCAATAATATTAAAGCGACTAACCGAATCGCTTATCAAAATTACCAAACTATGTGGTAAACGTTAAACATGATCCCATCATCTTGTGGATTATCATTATTTTCATTTCCATTTTACGTTCATTAAATCATTAAACTATAAGTTACATTTTATCAACCTTTGTCATTTTATGACACACATTCCTTAAATATAACTTATATAAACAATTCCATAATCAAGTCCGCTAACATGAACAAGTACACTAACAAGTTCGTTAAGAACAAGACAAGTACGCTAGGAACAAGACAAGTACGCTAGGAACAAGATCAAGACTGCTAAGTAAACAAGTTCGCTAGGAATAAACAAATCCGCTAAGATAAGCAATCAAACAAGTACGCTAGGAGTAAAACAAGTCCGCTAGGAACATTAGTAACAAGTCCGCTAAGAAGCATAACAAGTGCGCTAACATATAAACAAAGTTTACCAAGTACATATCCAAAGTCAATTACAAAACAAAGTATCAATTACAAGGTAAGAAAACAAAAGGTTTGTGTTGCTAACAAATAGGTTTTAACATACGCTGGTCATTACCAACTGGTATGGAGCCTGGTACGCTGCTAGCAAGACTCACTCTCATGCTCATTACATAGATACAATACACGAGACACAACGTAGCATAGGAATAAGCTCTAACAAACTACCCGTTAACGTGTAGTGTATCTATTATAACGAAAACTCTAGTCTTCAATCTTCAACATCGCTGCATCCAATCTTTAACTTGGAATCTTGTCAGAAATAGAGCTAGCATGTAACAACCCGTAAGTTTCCAAGGACTTAAAACAATAATATATACTTATGTGTTAACCGTGTTACATAACTGTTTACTTGCAACGTGCCAATTTTATCGTAATCACTTTCATTTACAATAGGAACATAGCCTTGACGTAGCCTTAGTTCATGTTGTAAACAATAATTGAACATGAAGACTTCTTTGCACGGAATGGTCGCTGGAATTTCAATAATAATAAAGCGACTAACCGAATCGCTTATCAAAATTACCAAACTATGTGGTAAACGTTAAACATGATCCCATCTTCTTGTGGATTATCATTATTTTCATTTCCATTTTACGTTCATTAAATCATTAAACTATAAGTTACATTTTATCAACCTTTGTCATTTTATGACACACATTCCTTAAATATAACTTATATAAACAATTCCATAATCAAGTCCGCTAACATGAACAAGTACACTAACAAGTTCGTTAAGAACAAGACAAGTACGCTAGGAACAAGACAAGTACGCTAGGAACAAGATCAAGACTGCTAAGTAAACAAGTTCGGTAGGAATAAACAAATCCGCTAAGATAAGCAATCAAACAAGTACGCTAGGAGTAAAACAAGTCCGCTAGGAACATTAGTAACAAGTCCGCTAAGAAGCATAACAAGTGCGCTAACATATAAACAAAGTTTACCAAGTACATATCCAAAGTCAATTACAAAACAAAGTATCAATTACAAGGTAAGAAAACAAAAGGTTTGTGTTGCTAACAAATAGGTTTTAACATACGCTGGTCATTACCAACTGGTATGGAGCCTGGTACGCTGCCAGCAAGACTCACTCTCATGCTCATTACATAGATACAATACACGAGACACAACTGGTATGGAGCCTAGTACGCTGCCAGCAAGACTCACTCTCATGCTCATTACATAGATACAATACACGAGACACAACGTAGCATAGGAATAAGCTCTAACAAACTACCCGTTAACGTGTAGTGTATCTATTATAACGAAAACTCTAGTCTTCAATCTTCAACATCGCTGCATCCAATCTTTAACTTGGAATCTTGTCAGAAATAGAGCTAGCATGTAACAACCCGTAAGTTTCCAAGGACTTAAAACAATAATATATACTTATGTGTTAACCGTGTTACATAACTGTTTACTTGCAACGTGCCAATTTTATCGTAATCACTTTCATTTACAATAGGAACATAGCCTTGACGTAGCCTTAGTTCATGTTGTAAACATTAATTGAACATGAAGACTTCTTTGCACGGAATGGTCGCTGGAATTTCAATAATAATAAAGCGACTAACCGAATCGCTTATCAAAATTACCAAACTATGTGGTAAACGTTAAACATGATCCCATCATCTTGTGGATTATCATTATTTTCATTTCCATTTTACGTTCATTAAATCATTAAACTATAAGTTACATTTTATCAACCTTTGTCATTTTATGACACACATTCCTTAAATATAACTTATATAAACAATTCCATAAT
>JBCNJP010006848.1:0-10854 GCA_039602395.1 Deinandra increscens subsp. villosa | reverse complement strand
TTACTTTTTAGGTCTGATCTAGTACTTAAAAATTATTAATAAATCTGCTGACCTCAAAGCACCACATGTTTCGAGTTTACCACTCTTTTATGGAACTAAGGAGCCAATATCCGCTCGTTTATATTCAACTGGATTGATTTGGGTTACTTTTTTATTTTTTAGATCTCTAAAAGGTCAAATCTGTATAATTAAATAAAAAAAAGAAACAAATCAAATTGGTCGAGTAGGTTGGAAAAGAAGTTTTAGATTATTAATATAGTAGAAGGAAACGGTTCGAATACTCACAACCTTGTAAATCAGCTTCTTTTTTAAAATTGTTTTAGATTATCAGTGGAATAGCATAGTTTTATAATCATAATATATTTATAGGAGTAATAGGAGAAAATGTTTAGTGCTCGACCCCATCCGACTTGTCGGGTTTTGACTTGTACTAAGAAGTTGCTCGTTTTAATGTGTTACATATTATAATAATGATTGTTTGACTACCTGTTCAATATCTAAATATGCCTGAAAAAAGATGAGGGATCTTGTCAACCAACAAAATGATACTGGTATTTTATAATGATAATACAAGTGTAAAGTAGGTCAATTTTGGGATGTAAAGCACTCATATATACTTCTTTTTTTTCTTTCTTTTAATTCGACAGGATAATTCGTGGGACTTGAACGAAATGGACCGAATGAAAATGTTGGTTCATAACCTTGATCTCTCGTACAGGCTAGATTGGGATGGTGGAAGGAAAGCATTACTTAAAAGGCATGGCCAGGAGTTGGGAACTTTCCAATTATAATCAGACAAAATTGCCCCCAATTACCCAATATCCTTCGGGTCAATATACCTTCCCTAGATTTGCCAGACGCAGGTCTGATCCACGGCGAAGATATGTTTTAGCCGAAACTAGCCTCTGCCTCAAGGGCACTGCTGGTATTTCGCTATAGTTACCACATCCTTAGAACACAAATTGATTCATTCATTGCTTCCATTTTGTTGCTTGTGTTCTCTATAAGTTTTGGAATTACAAATATATGTGATTTTACAATTTTGGTATTCGACCGTTCGTCCATTCGGCTTAGGCCCGTAGTTGATAACCATGAAATTTAAAAGCAACATGACTTTTTAACAACTTGATAGTTGGACAAAAACACTTAATTTTCTTCTCTAAGATATAAAAATAAACGCAGCCTTAAAAAATTAGTCAAGAATGGGCAACTGCTGTACTCCCTATATTTAAATGATGAGTTGCGTATTTATTTGGACTTTTTAATAAAATCTAATAACACTAGTATAAAAATTAAAATTATGCAACATGTGCGGGCTGCCTGCACCATCACATACCGAATTTTACCTCCGAAGAAGTTGCTCCACAACTCGAAAACTCTCTCTCTCACACACAAACAGGGAGCCATGGCGACTTCTTCATCGTGTTTTACCTCTCCGCTCAACTCCGGAATATTCTCGAAGCATCAGACGAATCTACCTCCTTCTTCGAGCGCTTTGGTCACCTGCTTCACCAGACGCTCACCTATCTCTCTCCGGTCGGTACCACGTCCGGTGGTTGTCGCGGCGGCTGCCAACGCCGTTGAGGTTGAGAAACCGGCGGTTGCGAAAACTCCTTCGAAGGTGCTCCCGTTCCGAGTAGGCCATGGGTTCGATCTTCATAGATTGGAACCTGGATACCCTCTCATCATCGGAGGCATTGATATTCCTCATGAGAGAGGCTGCGAAGCTCACTCCGATGGTAAGTTGTTTTATCGTTACTTCAATCGATTACTACTGTCTCTTCTGATTTATGCTATCAGATTGAGTACTCAATTTTTAATGCTCGCTTAGTCAGAATTGAATTATCGCAACCGTTTGCAGTTATTTATTTGAATTATGCCACTTAGTTGACTTCTTTCATACAAGTCATTCATCTCAATTTTGGTGGTCTGTAAATAATTGTTTAAAACTTAACTGTTTGAGGTTTGACCGGTTATGATACAGGTTAGTTTGACCTACTGATTATAGTATCACAATAGTATTTCAATCTGGTATGAAAAAGGACTATCTAACAAACTGATACAAATGCCAAGAATCCCCTGCAAACACATCACAACTAGCTGTCTATTAAGAACATTCTGATTTGCTCTGATTGAGCATGTCAAACTGTCAAAGAGTGAATTTAGGTATTATTTTTTAGAATGGTTATAAATTTTGTGTGGAAGTTGATAAGATGTAGCTTTTTAAACAACAGAACAAGCATTTGAGTGTGAAAATTGATGATCATGAAGGGAATAAGTAAGAAAAAATGATAGAATTGCTGCAGACTTCCTTACCATAAGAAATGAGAAGTGCAGGATAAGCGTTAGATGTTATATACACAATCCATTTGGCTTATTTGAAACTAATGTGACAGTAGTACTTGAATGTCAATGGATTGATTAAGCTCACGTTTATGAATGTCTAATGACGTGGTGTTTTTACTCTGATTGATCGGGTGTTTTAGGTGATGTGCTTTTGCATTGTGTTGTTGATGCGATTTTGGGTGCTTTGGGTCTACCCGATATCGGGCAAATCTTTCCAGACTCGGATCCTAAATGGAAAGGGGCAGCATCGTCTGTTTTCATCAAAGAAGCTGTAAGATTTATGTTTATCCATGACCTTTTTGAACAATATATTTTGTTACATCATCTCAATTTATTGTCACACCGCAAAGTCAATTATGTATATTGACTCACACAAACCGGAAACGAATTCAATATCAGGTGAGACTGATGGATGAGGCTGGTTATGAGCTAGGGAACTTGGATGCCACTTTGATTCTTCAAAGACCAAAGCTAAGCCCTCATAAAGAGACTATCCGAGACAATTTGTCTTTGCTTCTGGGTGCAGATCCTTCTGTTGTGAACCTGAAAGCTAAAACACATGAGAAGGTAGACAGTCTTGGAGAAAATAGAAGTATTGCAGCTCACACAGTTGTGCTTTTGATGAAGAAATGAAGTCGGTTGGAACACAGGTAAGGTTCATCGATCGTAAGAATTATACTTGCTACATTCTGTATCAAGATTCGAAAAGAGATGCGAATCACAACAAATAATTTACTTATTTTGGTATGATGATTGTTATCTGCTGCCGCTGTTAATGCGTGTTATATAAAAGTTGGTAAGATTATGTGCTCGCGATGGATTATGGAAATTTATCATGTTACTTGTTCTATGGTACCTCAGAGCTACATAATTGAAGGACCCAAAAAGTTAGTATTCAGTAGAATATAAGGAATTGCCCAATGGTATTTGCTTATAATTGCGGTATACATCTGGTACTTGTTCCATATGCAGGAGAGTTTAAACCTCTGGTTCTTTGGCCTGCTTGCTGAACCAGAATATATTAAGTTGGGGCTAACTATCGTGTTTGTGAGTTGAAACTTGAAATTGATGAACTCAAACAATATATTTATTTATACATCAAAATTATGCTTATAATAATATGATAGACATGATCTAGTTCATCTAAACGAGTTAATTAGATCTTAAGTTAATGATATGCTAAATAAGTCGACATGCAAACATGTAACAATGTTAGAGGTGGGCATCCAAACTGGTTTGTGAACTGAAACCGGTTTAGAAACCGGACTTAACCGCCTTTGAAACCGATTTGTATACAAACCGGTCAGGTTTGGACCCAACCCGACGGTTTATTAGCAGTTCTTGAATCTCCTATACTTATACTGGTTCCAGCCTGAACAGATTCGTAAACCGGTTTGTGAAGTTTAAAAAACGAATTGTTGCAGCCTGAACAGATTCGTAAATCGGTTTGTGAAGTTTAAAAAAACGAATTGTTGCATACGATTGTTAGAGGTCTTTTTAACAATTTTTTTTTTTTTTTTTTTTGCCATTTTACCACTCTTAAGTTGGTATATATAGATGGTGGTTGTTTTGCCACCCTCAAATGACAAATAATAAAGATCAGATAGGATTGCACGAATCATGGTGAAGATCATACCAACAGTGGAGTCTTCTAAAATTTGCATAAACTATGATTTATGTGAATGTCAGACGGTACTAGGACTCGCTGTAAAACCGGTAAACCGGTTTGTATACATCTAAACAAAGTTGGAAGTAGGTTAAAGGTGTTGTAAGTTAGCTAAGAGGTAGAAGTTATAAATTATATGTATATAATCAAATTTTAGAAGGGTTGATGGGTGGAGAGTTAAAGAAAAGTTAACGGAGGACCAGAGAATTCCAACACCATGATAATTGGGATTATTGTAGGCCAATATTGGAACTGGGATTATTATCTATCCGCCAATACCCAATAACTTGGATTATTTAATTCCAATTTTCCATCCATTTATTGATAACCTTGACCTATTTAAAATGGTAGATGGGTTGATTCGTTTATTGATAACCTTAGAACAAGTAAAACGGATCAAGTCACGGATTATTAAAATGTTAACATCTTTTTAAGTCTGTATTTTAACATCCTCTTCCCATGGATTCGATCATGACTGTGATCGTAAAAGATGACGGTTGTTCTCACTTTATTAGTAAGTTAAGAAAGCAAGCAAACAAACATATAAAGTCTTAATGTAAACACAACTTTTATTGCACCCAACAAGATCAAAGAACGTCAACTTATTATTTTTGGTGCACTTATTGCAAGATTTCATTTTACAGCCACCATATCTGTAACTCACCATCAAACAATCCAATGCCAATCAACTAGATGCCGGAAAGAATACTCTTTTGTAGGATTTACCGATTTAGGGAAGATGAAACTGAGTAGGTGCTCTACATGTTGTAACTTCTGCATTACATGTGGTGGCTCAAGGTAATTGTAATAATAATACATGCTCTGCCCTTCTCCCTATATGCAGTCTGTAGTTCTGTAAAACAAACAAACAAACAAAACTTGATCAATCTATCAAATTCTTGATATCATTCGACATCTGTCCTATCATAATTAATTTCGTTGCTAACTGCTTTATCCAGTAACGACTATTCGTCCCATGACCACACATAAAAAAACTGGTTATTATGACCTCAAGTTTCAAGAGTCAAATACTCAGTTCCAAAACGGGAACAATAAGCAAGGTAAGTTCTAACCTACAGAGAAGCTCTGGCAATTTCAAGGGCTTCTTCAACTGAAGCTGCACTTTGAAGTTTGACTTTGTCAATAGACGGCTGACTCCGTGCTAGTTTAGGTAGCAGTTGGAACTCCTATAACCACACATACAAAGCAGATTAGAATACGACTGAAAATAAACCAAACCGTACAAAAAGAAGAATGACATTGGTAACTTCAATCCACATACCTCAGGAGATCCACTTTCAAGAAGTACACCCTTTAACTTACCTGTAGGTAACAAAAACATATTAATCAGTTAACCCTAAATGTACTTATCATGCATCTCTCTCATACAAAATAACAGACGATTTTATTAGTTCGGTTCATTTTAGTTTGTCCCAACTAAAAAACCTTCACGGGGTGCCGCAGTGGCAAGTGCAGAGGTCTCGGGTTCAAATATAGCCACCATTGGTTTGTCTTTAACCCCTTGAAGGCCACCTACCAACAGCAAGTTGGGTTTTACTTGGTCCACTGGTTAGCAGCGCATTGGTGGGGTCCTGTGAGTTTTCCCTAACGGGTTCTCAGGTTACCCAAAAACAAGTATTTATGATAAAATACTTGAAGCACGCCCATCTATTTAGTTGACACACAACATGCATACCAGAAGGGAGAGATGATTACCAGAGTCCAACCAAAATGTAGCAATTTTTGGATCAAAGTTCCCAATTTGAATGGCCTCCCCAACTGTTCAACAAGGGTACTAAGTTAATAACTTTCATTTAGAAAGGAAATTCACCATGGTACCTAGAAAAATACAAAGCTTTTAACATATGATTACCATTATCCCCAAAAAATTGCCACCATACTTTTCTTGAACTGCCTTCATACTCAAAAACTCTTGAGTAGAAATATGGGAGATAATCATATGGGTTAGTTTGTGCAGTTAGCAATGCTTTTACACAATGCTGAGCAGAACCACGAGCATGGTCGACATGTTCTACACGTGAAATCTTATTGTACATCTGTTCATCACAAACAAATATATAATTTTAATCTATATGCCAGCAATGTATGGTGATAGTTGACTGGTTTCAAGAAAATACACACTTTTAATGGGAATGCTGCCACATCACCAATAGCAAAAATTCCTGGAACATTGCTGCGAAACAGACTATCAACCTGCAAGTTTTATAAATTATGAACTTTGTAAAACATTTTACTTGAAATCTGGCACATCACTAAACATAATTATTAAAAATTAGAACAAATGATCATTAACAAAAAAGTGTGGTTGCGCTAACCTCTATCCCGCCAACAGTTGTATTTAAGCTAACAGCTTTATCAAAAGGACTAACAGCCGGTTTTGCTCCAATACCAATAACAACCTGAAAATATCAAAAGGAAGAGTATAAACTTTTGCTAAATATTTAGTTTAAAAAAATATGACAGCTTAGTTACCAGATCTGCTTCAATGGTAGTTCCGTCTTCAAGTTTAACAGCAGCAACATTTCCATCCGGACCAGCTTCCAAGTTTTTTATAGAAGCACCCTGTGAAAGAAAAAAATTGTGAACAAAGATGATGTGTCAGTGTGTGTGTTTGTGCATGTGCTTGTGCTTGTGTGTAGACTGTAGAGTATTATTGGATAGGAAGGAAAAGAACCTTAATGAACTTAACACCATTTTCTTCATAAAGTTCTTCGTATTTTTGGGCAAGTGAAGGAGTGAATAGCCTTGGAAGAAGATGAGTTTCAGGAAATATGACCTGTTATTGTTGGATAACAAACTAGACAAGTTAGAAGTTCATACATTTAAGATAATTATTTCATATAAAATGTTCAACGTGACATTTATAGTGTCATAATGAAGGAGATTAGTATCATTTAGGCCAATAAACAACATTGGAGCAAATTCTTACAGTTGTGTCAAGGTTCCATCCAACAGTAGCAGCTGCAACTTCCATGCCAATGTAGCCACCACCAACCACAACTACTTTTTTTGCTTTAGCCTAGAAAATCATATTGATTAGAATCAATCACTGTAGTTTTTTCTAAAAACTAGTTAGATATAGCTAGATAGGATATATGATTGAAAAAGCAAATCCACCTAAAGATAAAAATAGAAAATTAGAAAATAAGAAACACCTACCAGTGATGATATTAATGAATCAGCATCAGCAACATCCCGTATATAGTGAACACCATGTAAGTTTCCACCAATTTTCTCTGGAAATCTGAACAAACAAATGTATATGTTGTCTTATTCTTATATGTGTAAAACGGCCAATATTTAACAAGGACAGAGAGAATATATAAACTCCTAGCAACTTTTGAGGATACAGAAAGACTAATATAGTTTTCTTAATGACAAATGCAACCCTAAAGCTTTTCACATGCTAGTCTTGCCAAGAATTACCTAGATGCTGTGCACCCTGTGGCAATTATGAGGGATCCATATTTGAGCAATTTTCCTGAATTTGTTGTCAATGTTTGTTTCTCTGCATCAATTGCTGTCACTGGATCTTCATAAATCATCTGCAATAAGCTTGGAAATTACACTTCAATCTCCCAATATAACGGTCAACTAAGTAAAGTCAATCCAAAATTATCTTATGGTTCTTTCATAAGTGATATCATAATGTCTATTTATATGCATAAACATAAAGAGTCCAAAAGAAAAAACACCTCTATCCCTTTCTCTTTGTACCAATCAGGCGTCTGCCTCTCACCTCCTGAGCCCACACAAGTGTGAAAACCCTAGAACAATATCAATGGTGAAAAAACAAATACAGATGATACATTTTCTGTTACATATTTTTAGATCAACCAAACTAGCTTACTGGCAAACGAGCAGGCTTCTTGTCTAAAGGAAATAAATAACCTTTTGTCAAAGCAGGGCGCTCGTATGGAGCATATGCCTGCATTGATAGCACAACAATCCTCAACTTACCAACTCAAAATTCACAGAACAGCAAACCGTAATAACTACCTACAACATCTTTTATATACACATGATGTTCTCATTCATTAGTATATATATTTGCATTGACTTCTGCAGTTTAGAAGTCTAATTTAGGAAGAAATACTTTTGTTTAATGTTTAGGACTCCAGAATGATGAAATCATAATGTATCTGTACTTTAGACCCTTAAACCCTAATTAATGAACAGACAAATACAATACCTCTTTGGAAACGATACATAGCTTTCCATCAGCCATCCCATTCTCAACGAAAGTCCTAGCTGCATATCCAGCAGCATTCCCGCCTCCAACTATCACAAACCTGAAATCAATTTCAAACAATCAACGAAAGCATAAGAAAAGGTGAATACGAAGTGAAGTAACAAAGAAAAATCAAACTCGCTCACTCTCGATTGTCATTAGCAAAGGAAGAGGAAGCAGAAACGACGAAGTTTCTCCGGTGGAAGCTTCTGGAATTGATCGGTGAAGAACGGTGAGAATCGAGAGATGGAGATCGAGGACACCAAAGGGAAATCCCGCTCCTGATCGATATGCTAGCCATTGATCGTCGTCTAACTTCTCAAATTTGAGGAAGAAGAAGAAGAGTTAGGGTTTATGAATCGTGCTCGTATTTGCGGAATTAGAGAGAGAGAGAGATGAGGATTGAAACCTGATGGAATAATTATGGAGAAGAAGGACATGATGATAATAGAAAATGAATAAACAAAGAAAGAAAGAAAAGAAATTGGTTGACTGTTGGAGAGATCGAAAGGACATCGATCGATAGATCGATCTGTAGTCCTTCTGAAAGAGTTGAAGGACGCAAGTCAAATCTTGGTGTGTTACGGAACGCCATGAGAGCCTGTTTCAAGTTATCACAGGAGAGAAGTTGCATTTTTTTTATTTTTTTGTAACTGACATTTTTTTTAATCGAATAAGGGTTTAAAAAGTCATCACCACTTAAAAATATAAAGATTTATTTAACATTACGAAGGATTAGGCTAAAGGCCATTGGTAGAGAAGTGGCATTAATCGTCGAACGTGTTAACTTAGACAAGCCGTACCTATTTGTCTCTAACACTTACATATCTGTGTTCATTTTAATGCTCAACCCGACCAGCGTATTGGGTTAGAATAAAACTGTCTTTTTAAGTGACGAGGGTTCAAACTATAATAAAAAAAAATAGCCGTTTAAAGAAAGTACAATTTTTTGTTAGATAATAGTTTTAGTTATCATTTGGATTATAAGCTAGTGAAAAAAAGGTAAAACCTCATTGGTGAAGATTAAAACTTAAACCTCTATAATGACAAAATTAGGCATAATATATAAGTTGTTGTATAAAATGATAAATAATTTTAATCAGACACGTAAAAGAGATTGTCTTCTTTTTTAATCAAAAACTCTTTGGGTAGAGATATCTTTCTTTAAAGGGCCAACTCGACCAATTGACGAGCTAGAAAGTCACCTAGTCCCTTTACTTGTTTCAAGCTTTAAATTTGACTTCACTTTTTGTATATTATCTTAAGTCCTCATAATTGATTTCTAGACCGGAATACAAAACCATCCATTCTCACTATAATTACCTTAGTGGCTTCCGCCACATTCATTTTTTTGACTAGTGTAAGATTCGTTTCTAGGATAAAATTTAAACCCTTAATGTTTTAGTTGTGAGACGTTTAACTACCAGAATGTCCTTAATTATTAAAAATAAAAATGGTGACAATTTTCTTGTTGAAAACATCAACCATACTTGCATTTTAATAAGAGGGCTTACAGTCTAATGGTATATGGGTGTTTAATAAGGTGTCTCTTTTATAGAAGTTAATGGTCTAAGTCTCATAAATTAAGGGACAATCGATGTAAAATTTATAGTAAAGAAAAAGAGGTAATTACTATTTGCGTTCCTGAAGTTTGACAGATTAACTGCTTGAGTCTAAATTTCAAATTATTAATAAATATTGCCTGAGGTTTTTATTTTATTGAAATCTGAATCTTTCTGAATAACAGAGTTAGATTTTTTTATTAAATAAAAAATATATTTCAGTAATTAGTAATTAAAGAAAGCATGTGGTACCATTACTCTAGATACTCAAAAAGGTAATAAAAACCCATAAAGACATAACAAAGAAAATGCAAGGATGCACTCTTGGTGTTCATGGCAATTAACATGGCTATGGACCAATATGGCACGTTTCATTACTTCCCTCTTAAAGAAAGGCCCCTGATGTAGGGTCATGGGTCATGTTTGGTTTGAAGAAAAGGGAATTGTGGTGGTTTACACCGATGACATGGTTGGTACTTTTTGGGGTAGTTGTAATCAGTGGCGAAACTTGAAAATATCAAGTGGGAGGTCGGGATCTATTTTTTTTCTAACGCCAATTTTGGGTAAATGGGGGGTCGAAACCGGAGTATATCGAAATTTTCTACACGAAAATTATATACCCCCTACATTGCAAAAAAAAATTCGGGGGGTCGGACGCCCCTCCCGCCCCTTAAAAGCTACGCCAATGGTTATAACAGCGTCCCTTGGCCCGTCTTATTTTGCATTTCTATGGAGGTTAACTTTTCATGTGCAGTGTTTGTGGCGGGGTGAAGTAGTGGTCTTGGTGATTTTATTTTCATATGTACTAATGTACATAGAATCTAATTGTTGTGAGTTATATTTTAATTGTGGTTGTAGAAAGTTTGATATCGAATTGTATGAAATTGACTCGAATTGTGATTCTTGAGTAGGAGAATATTGTGGGTGATTGGTTGAAAAAATTATGGTTGTTGTGATTGTTAATGCAACGTGTGTTATTACGGGATTTGTGACATGCGGATGATTTTTGGGCACATGATGATGACAAT